>CAKNWT010163648.1:0-18264 GCA_932066315.1 Andricus coriarius
ATTTTAAATCAACTGCAATGTATATTGAAAAATCGAAAATTCTCATATATTTTCTGATAGGAGAATATTCTCGGTAATATTCTCAAAATTTTAGATTTATAAATTTAGGGTTTTTTTTTGTTCAGTGGGAAATCAGGCTCCATCTGGGGGGAAACAGCTTTAGTCATCTGGCAACACTGGTGGATGTGCAAGGTGTCATTGAAGCGACGACTAGGGCGGTTATCACAGCGATGCAGGCAGCCGGAGTACAAAATCAACTGCATAACGTGCCTGACCAACAGAACCAGCAACGTGCTGGAAATGCTGTTCCTCATGGTGTTAAATACTGCGATATAGCGAGTCTAATTCCTCCGTTCGGCCTCGAGGATGATGACGATGTTGAAAGATGGATCAGGAGAGTTGACGAGATCCGCGATGCTTATTAAGTACCAGAGGATATATTTAAATTATACTCAGCCCGACAGTTTAAAAATACAGTTTTGGACTGGTACAACGAGTCTCCTGGAGTAGTTGGAAAGAGGTGGCCTGAGCTTTAGAAAGAATGAACGAAAATGTTCAAGTTTCGTGACGATCCTCTCATGCGCACTAAAAATGGAAGCACGAATGTCCAGGATCCTCCGGGGTTCCTGTACAGGAATTTTGAGCTAGGACAAACAATATAAGTTAATTTAATTTGTTTCGGATCCCTAAATTCAATTTCCCAAAATATTGTCATAGCAATACAAACAAAATGTATTAATGAAGGGGCTTCTTCGCTAGTGTAATTCTAGGACTACAGAATTTTCATTATTTTTCAGATGCCGCTTCGGAATCAAGTAGCTAAAAACGCTTTAAAATTAAGATAATTGTGCAGTCGTTTTGATTTTCATGGAAGACTTATCAAGTGATCGCGAAGTAGACAGCAAAATATCAGCAAAATCTTTAGGGTTTATGAAGCAATTAGAGAGTATTAATTTTTTTAATGACAGTCTTGACATAGCAACTTTTGAAAGAGTCGAAATGATGAACGCTGAACTTCAATAATCAGACCTCAGGTTGAATGAATTTAACAGAAAATTTCGAGTCGTGATGAAAAGTTTAGCCTGGTTTAACTTGAATATAACCTTAAACTGTTCCAAAATTGAAAATATTGTTTGAACTATAATGATTTTTGTCTTTAAGTAGCAATTTTTGCTGTAAAACGCTACGCTACGCTGAAGGTGATTTTTGTTTACAAAAGCTAATTTCCGGTGAAAAAAGTAACATACCCTTAAATGTTTAGAAATTTCAAGTCTTCTATGAAACGCAATGTTTTTCTACAGGTTTTCTTATTAAAAGGTATTATTTGTAGATTTAATTTTCAAAATTTCGAATGTAGGATATAAAACAACTCCAAGTAATTAAAAACCAATCGGGTTTTGAACAACAACGATTGCGAGATGTTCGTGATCACTCGCGGGTTAAAAAAATATATTTTGTAATAAAATTAATACATGGCATGGAATCCAAAGCAAAAATGGTACAGTGATTCGGAAAGCTGAGTCGTTGGTACATTTTTTTATCTTTATTACTCACATGTACATGCTTTTCAGAAATCTCCATATGCAAAATACAATCTTATCTATATTACTCCCGTCATTAGCCTGAACGTTTTTCAGGATATTGGAAAACCGCAGAAAACCATAACTCCCGAGTCCAGCTACTGTCGTCGATTGAATCGTTAGTAAATCAATCTGTACATAATCATATTTTCCGGCTTACGAGCTTGAGGTGAAGTTTATTCTAATCCACTTCGATAATTGATTTACGGAAAGGAAGATAGGAGCAGCATATAAGGAGTTAAAAATAAGAATAAACCGTGAACAGAGTGCTTCGTTAGGTTACTTGTCGTGATTATGTGGATGTGTTTCCTTGGTTCAGCATGGGTTCATCTAGGCCATATTCCCTATCTAAAGCATCGACTTCGTCTGATTGAAGTTGCCTAACGTGCTTTCATGGCAGGTTCATTACTGCCGGTTTATTATTTCTATTATATATTCTAAAAAAATGAGGCCCCCCAGGGACGCTAAAAACTCCAAAGACATCATGAAAATCATTTCCTAGTGTAATAAGCTCAACAGATGGTTCTAAAAATTTAAAGCCTGTAGGGTCGCTATTTGTTCTCACTTTAACATAGTTGGGAGGAAAAGTGTATTTGTATTTTTGAATTTTCCATGGATAATGAGTAATAGGATAAATTCCGCGAGCATCAGGCCTTCTTTCAGGAGAGGAAGAAGAAGATCTACCAGAAGAAGATCCGGCACTTGAGCTACCAGAACGGCCGGATTGCGAACTTAATTCTGTAAGAGAAAATATAGATGGATAAATATTAATACTTACAATATATTTTGATTGGAAGGATTAATTAGTAGGCCAGGCAGCAAGGCGATAAAAATGGATTTATCTGAAAAAAATTATGAAGAGATGAACATTTCGACATCCTGAAAAATATACTAAGTTTGCGAACACCTTCCCCTTAAGCTTTACCGCCAGTTTCAAATTGGCGCCCATAATCCATTTTTTTTCAAAATATATCTAGTTTGGTGCAACGTAGAACAAACAAGTTTTAATAGTTTTATTGATTAATTACCAATTTTTAGTAGTATTATTAATATAGTTACATTTTCAGCGAAAGAAGAGAATCTTAAAAAAAGGAATAATTGAATTTTGAAACAGATAGTTGAATTTTCAAACAAAAAGATGATTTTCTAACCAAAGAGATTAAATTCCAAGAAAGGTAAGAACAGAAAGAGGGATTAATAGTAGAAGATGTAAACATAGGAGGAGTGAAGTGGAAGATAGTAAAGGGCTTATGTCAACGGTGATATGCAGGAAAAATAAGAGGAGATGAAAGAAATGATGGAAGAAAATAAAGAAGAGAATAGGCTTATAATAGAAGGAGATTTTAATGCGAGAACAGGAGATAGAGGAGGAAGGGAATGGGGAGGAGAGTGAGGAAGAAAAGCCAATGATAAGATACTGAATGGGGAGTGAAAGAAATTGTTAAAGAGCTTGGAGGAGTTGGGATGGTTCATCTTAAACGGAAATATAGAGGGAGTTGAAGAAGGGAAATATACACGCTCAGAAGGAGAAAGGGGAAAGGTAATTGATTATGTGATAGTGGATGATGAGGTAAGAGAAAAGGTCAAGAAACTAGAGGTAAGGGATTATATAGATTTGGATCACTTTCCTACAATAGTGGCAACAGAGGGAGAAAAAGGTAATAACAATACGGATAAAAAGGAAGCAAAGGTAAAAGGGGCAGGAAAAGGGGATAAAGCAATGGAAGGAAAAGAACAGTTTAAAGGAAAGGTCAGTAATATCAAAATGGGAGAGGGAAATGTAGACGAGGAGATGAAAATAATGATAGGAGAAATAAAAAAGAGGATTAGAGTGCACAAGCAAAAAAGAAGTTCGTGAAGGAGGGAATAGATGTGGATGGGATGAGGAATGTAAAGAGAAAAAAAGATCAGAGAAGGATTAAGAAAATGGAGAAAAAAAAAAGTAGTGGAGAAGAATATAGGAGAAAAAAGAAGGTGTATACTGTATTTGCGATCAAAAGAAAGAGGAGGAGAATAAAAGGTTTGAGGAAGAGGCGGAGTAGGCTAGGACGAAAGAAGAGGTTTGAGAGGTAGAAAATAGAGAGAGAAAAAGAAGAAAAAGAGGAAACCAGGATATTGAAATGGTAGAATGGGAAAAATATTTTATGGATTTGCTAGGAGGGGTAAAGAGAAAAGATAGGAGAGGAGGAAAATATTGTAGGTAAATAGATGAGGAGGAGGACATTACAAGGGAGGAAATAGTCAAGTTATTAGAGATAATGAAAGATGGAAAGTCATAGAGCAATAGAGTATGGAGAGGAGAGGGGTGGCCAGAGTTATGGAAGGAAGGAAAAGTAGTACCCATAGTGAAGAAAGGAAAAGGGGAGAAGGTTAAAGAATATAGATGTGTGACACTAATGCCAACATTGTATAAAGTATATGTGACTGTTTTATCGGAGAGGTTAAAAAAAGAAGTTGAGGAAAAAAAGACAGAGCCACCGAATCAGACAGGGTTTAGAAAATTAATGGGGGTGATGGACAACATATATGTTATGAATTATCTGATAAATAAAAGGATTGAAAGGGAGAAAGGGGCAAAGATATCAATGTTCGTGGACTTAAAGGCGGCGTTTGACTCATTTGACCGAGGCTAGATAGAAAAAGTGATGGTGAAAAAGGGGATACGAGAGGGATTATTAAATAGAGTATCGGAAATTTTTAGAGAGACAAAAAGCAGGGTAAAGGTAGAAGACCAAGTAGGAGATAGTTTCTGTTTGGTAAGAGGAGTAAGGCAAGGATATCCTCTGAGCCCACTTTCATTTAGGATAGGGAACGAAAAGATATATACATTGGCATAAGCGGAAGATATCGTCTTGATGCCAGAAGATGAAGAAGGGATTGCGGGCACAATTACAGGATTAGAGAAATACTTAGATGGGAAAAAGTTGAACTTAGATGTGGAAAAGGCAAAGATAATGATGCGGATTAAGTCAGACCAATAGTAATTTGCGCAGTGCTTAAAAATGTACTTAAAATTTTAGTTATTATATTAACCAATAGAATTATAAATGATCACTAAAGTAAATGAAAGAGTATAAAAGATGCTCATCTTTACCAAGCAGAGGAAAAACTAAGTAATGTGGTAATGAAGAATGTTTTTAGCACTGTAACTAATGAGCATTCTAAAATGTTTCGTTTGATTATAGAGTCATTATCTTATAATAGCTTGTACAGACGCCAAGCTTGTTTTTCTCAAAAATTATATTTACATTTTACAAATCAGTTTCAAGGAAAAAAATTTAGATATTAAGGGCTGCAATATTGAAATATAACGAATTTCAATAATTCAGAAATTTGTACGTTACTCAAGAGCTGAAAATTAAAAACATATAAGTTTGGAACAGCTTTCAATAACCTTGTAAATTCTCGAATTGAAAGCTTTCAAAAAATAAAAATATCAAATTAAGAAACGTACAATGTTGTCAAGAAATCGAAAAATTTGTTTAAATTTCAAAGGAAAATAATTGTAAAAAAATTACAATCTTTTTGAAAAAAATTTAAAAAAAAAGTTCTGTGGGTGTGACTGCAATTTCAGATAGTTTCAAGAAATTGTATAAGGCTTTTCAACATACTTTCAGAGATTTAAAAAAAGTTCGAATTATAAGAGTTTGCAAAACGAGATCAAACAAAATTTTTAAAGTATTTTCAATGATGTAAATATTTTGAGACGGATTTGAAATTATACTCAGAGAATTCTTTAATATATGAGGACCGGATACTTTCTAAGTCAGGTCTGTTCTACATTAATTTCAACTCACAGAATATCTCGGCAACAAAATATTTTCTGAAAAAAGAATGATAAGCGGACATTATGATGGTTGAAAGAACCTTGCCTTGAACTTTCAGTATAATATTTCGAACCTTGTGTTGCCAGTTTCAGGAAATCTTCACCGAACTTTTTGTGCTGAGTTTTAATAAGAGATGATGAAACTTGTCAATATAGGCTTAGTTACCTGATCTTGAATCATATACATCATCTCCACCAACACAACGTTTTATACAAGTTCCTGGTTAAAATGAAAACAAAAGAATTTGTGACGAGGTGTTTTTTACCTGTCACATAAAACCTAGCTGAGTCGGGAGAATAAACATTACCTAGCGGAAAGAATAGTTGCGAGAAACAAAACCAGGACGAGAGTCATCCATTCCAAAGGGGCGCTCTACGCATACAAAGTTACATTTATTTATAATTCGATCCACCCAGTAATGGAAGAACCCGGATATATCTGGCATGCGCAGTAGTGATTTATATGTATTTTCAGGTTATGTAACCCCATTTATCAATTTAAAAGTACACAGGAAAGACTACTGCTCACGGTGGAGATATCCTCGTTCTCTCATCACTGATTTCATCTTTTTGTTTTTATGTAATCAGAACAAAACCACGAGCTGTCATGGAATAGCAGACGACCAAGGATCGAACAAGTTAGATGCTCTCTCTCTTGTTCTTTACATACAGCGTACACTCTCACTCCAAGCTTCCCAGAGATGATGCAGACAAGAGCCATCTCTATTTGTCACTAGAGGAACACCAGAGTTCCTAATATGGCTTTGGAACTAGGACTCCGCCAATTGGCGTATAGGGCAGGCCTGCCCAGACGGGGGAAAAATACTCATTTATCACATGTTCGAGTTCCACCACCACCGACCTCTTTTCGGGGTCAGAGGCTTGGGGGGTAGTCGCTCTCGTGAAGTTGAATGAGTAGAGGTCGGTGGTGGTGGAACTCGAACATGTGGTAAATGAGTCTTTTTCGCCAGTCTGGGCAGGCCTGGTATAGGGCATGGGGCTTAAATCCACCAATCAACAATGTGACGGGGATGGCTAAGTTCACGTCACTTCAGAAGGTCCGTTAATGGAAGCCCAAGTAGATGACAGGACCGTCACTGAACTGTGGCACGCCTTTCTTTCAAAGGCGTTAAAATTTGAAATTTTGAATTATAAATTTGATCGGTGCACTCGGCTACCACCAACGTAATTATATAAATTATGCTAATTCCATTTTAATGCAAATTTAATTAAATTGAAAAGAAGGACGAAATAAATTGAACTACAAAGATTAAAGTTAAATTTCCATTTAATGAATAAAAGAATCAGATGTGGAATTATATAGTCAGATCCTTCAAATCAAAATGATTCTAAGTTCAAAAGCTTCAATTTACAAGAGCAAAACAAAGTTACGACCGGTCGTGACCGAAGGAAGTATCTTCCTAACTTCTCCAAATCGTTGATCTGAGATCGATGGGTCCAATACAGTGGCCCAGGATCCCCTTCTCTTTGTACATTTACCACAATTATTTCCGCCTTTCGAGGAGAGGGGCCAATGACTTTTTGTCTAATCCCTTCTTTTCTAGTTATAGTTTTCAAAACTGATTTTGATGAATTTAATTTTTTAATTAATCCGCGCGATCAACGCGAATCCTCTCCCGCATGTTCCCTCCCGAAAAGAAAAATCAATTTAATACCACTTTAAGATCAGTTTCAAACAACGTTTGGTCTTTTTCTGGTCTGTACCCTTTAGCCTATACCTGCATCTTTTTTTGGCCATTGAAATAGACACCACTCTCTCTCTAAAATAACGATAGCTATACCTAAAAGTCCTAAAGAAGCTGGGCTGATTTATGAGCATTTATGAGATCTAGAGGCTTCAACCAGTTTCCGTTACATTTATGGATATTGGGGGTATAAACTGTTGGCTGGGACAAAAGGACTGTGGTCTTCTGGGGACCAGACAAGATCAGTTTAAGATCACTTTAGGATAGGCCTATATATACCTGCCTGTACTGTAGCCTTAAGGGCATGTGATACATAAACAATGATCGATTTTAGCAGTGTTAGGTTCCCCCGGCTTTTTGCTACAATAATAAAGATTTTGCCTCAAAAATTTGGGGAATGATAGCGAACATGCTAACGGACGTCCCCGAACTGTTTGTAGGCAATCCAAAAAATATATTTCATAAATAATTTAATTTATGCTCGTTAGGACGCCCTCTATGCCACTCGGTACAACAGATACCGACATTATCGGAATGACAGAGACTTGACAACCGATCCTAACCCCCAAATAGTGAATATACAGAAAAATTTTATTTAGCAGAATATTTTTTGTTGTTGCTATTATCCCTTTAAAAAAGAGTTCGGGTACGTCCGTTATTCTATTTTATAGCATCTCCGAATTGATGTATCACCCGATTGAAGTATCACATGCCCTTAAGTTGGTCTTTCTTTTCACGACTGTTACTCGCTGACGCATCAAAATATTTCTGATGGCTGCGATGACGGTTACATGAACCAAAACGGTTAAGAAATTTCAGCACCGAGCACGCAAAGGAACTCATAACTTACAAGTTTAACAGGCCCATCTCCAAATAACACGACTCCTCTAAATGAGTAACTTTGAATGCGTTTCAATTCGTTTTAATTCGTGGTCAAGGTCATTTCGAAAAAAATTATTAAAAATTGCATGCATCGAGACTATTATCAGCGATCCCAAGTGTATAAGTCCAGATGGCGACCACTGAGCTACGGGACTCATTGATGTTTATTTACAACGGATCCTTTATGGTCAGCGCGTTGGTTATAGCTCACGAATTCGACTGAATAGGTCACCCTTTAACTGCACTCGCGCTGAGGAATCAGGCGAAATGAAGCTTGACTTTACATCTCGCAAATAAAAATGAATTGGCTGACAATGAAATTAATTCGTGCGGACACATTCAAATAAATTAGGTCTCCTAAAAATTGTTCGCCGAATTTGGACAGATTGCAGATTTCAAGATTAAATTAGTTTTTTCCGAATTTACAAGAATTCATGACCTGCTCCAATTCGAGATTGTCGCAAAGCGAGGTTCACGTAGGCTCTAG
Organism: Andricus coriarius; assembly: GCA_932066315.1. Lineage (NCBI taxonomy): Eukaryota > Metazoa > Arthropoda > Insecta > Hymenoptera > Cynipidae > Andricus > Andricus coriarius. The sequence goes on from CAKNWT010163648.1 coordinate 8,482, forward strand.
CGAATTCATCTCAATTTGCCTCAATTAGTTTCTTTTTACTGAGTAGTCTCTCTAAATACGGAGGCAAAGATTGTTGAGCACAGCCGGTGCAAATTGTAAGTGTTCAGAAGCTGTGTTTTTCGAATTCATGTTCTATTTCGCTAACTATATCCTATGTGCAATATTACATTCACGAAGGCGGTGAATCTAAAATAAAAATTTTTTTAGCACATCAGAAGTGGGATCATTGTGATCCATGTATTGACAGTGTAGTGTACCATTGTTTTGCCATGAAAAAGCTATGATTGAACTGGGCTTAATGGATTACAATATTTTCGAAGTGTGAGGATTCTATATATTCAAGATGGTGGAGTGACGCAGTTCGATCTGGAATTATCTAGATAAAGAGGATAGTAGTGCGCATGTCAGCCTTCGGATACTTGTTCGATAGGGACGAACCAGACATGTCCGAATCCCCCTACTGCAGCAGGATAACTACAATCTCCTATTGATGTAACACAGTTGTCAACTATGATGAGCAATTTGATGGCACAGAACACTGCAATTCTACAAAGGTCGAGTAATCCTGTGCAACATCAGGGAGAATAATTAATTGGTGAGTTCACCAATTAATTATTCTCCCTGATTTGTCATATAATATACCTTAATTCGACGGATTGTCTAGTGCAGCTTCAGCGAAAGTGTGGCTTACCCAGCTTGAGTCGACCGTTATTTTACACAGATGGACTAAAGCGACAGCTTTCGAAACTGCCAGAAGCCATCTCTGAAAAGCAGCCAAGAATTAGTACAGTAGGACCTGTCGAATCGGGACTCGTCGCATCGAAATCCTCGGAGGGCTGTAATCCCCACTCTTAAACCTCTCCTCTAGCCATGATAGGTAGGCGCATGCGCACAAAGTCACTTTAGACGCCACCGGATGGACGTCAGTGCTGTAGATACAAAAATGTAACGGCCTGTAACGGCCGGTCAAAGATTAAAGCCCTGAACATTAAAGATACGTGACTGCCAGGAGGTGTAGCTAAGATTTGTTTCTGCGACCTGCGTGATCGAAAGTGGAGCCCCGGTCCGTCCCGATCCGACGAGTTCTACTGTATTTGTCTTATATTTATGAAATTAAGGATTTCCAGTCATTTCGGAAGGCTCTCACTCATACATTCCTGGTTGATAAATCACTAAACGATAAATTTCAAGAGATGCAGCAAAGATATCGAGAGCCTAACGAAAAAGCTGCTGAATATTATTTCTCAAAACTATGACTGTGCAAAGCACTGGGCTTTGGATTGGAGGAGACCAAGAAGAGCGTCGGAGATCATCGCCAAGCGAATTGAAAGTTCAACTTTCTTCTTAAAAATTCTTCTTCCTGGCTTGAAAACTCCATTATTTGGTTCACAATGCAACTGTTTTTAGATGAAGTTTAATCTTTTTTCAAGATTTTGTCCCATTGGTTAAAAATTTATCTTTGTTATTCGAAAATTCACTCCTTTCGCTTGAAAGTTCAAGTATTACTTGTGAATGCATCTGGTTGATAATTTTTGTTGTTGTTGTTGTTGCAAATTTAACTATTTAGTTGAAAATTCCTGTTTATAGGTTGATAATTCAAAGATTTTGTTAAAAAAGTCATATTTGTTCTCAAATTCAACTGTTTTGTTGAAAGTTTGTTATTTTTAATAGAAAATTTGTCCCTTGAGGTTGAAAGTTCATCTTATTTGGTAGGTGAATTCTTGTTTCAAAATTCAACTTAAAAAATTCGTTTTTTTCGGCTTGAAGATTAATTTAGATTTTTGAAAAATTGGACTATTTCGTTGAAAATTTCTCTCCGTATGTTGAAATTTCAAACACTTTGTTAAAAATTTAACTATTTTGTTGAAAAATCATCTTTCTTGGTTGAAAATTCATCTCTTTTGCTAGAAAATTATTTTCTTTTGGTTGAAAATTTAAGTATTTGAAGTTTTCAGAACATGGTGAGGTAGGAGGTTGGTTGATGCGTGCGGTTAACATCGAAATACTAGTAATGGCCTCCGCAAATATATCATCATTGAACCAGTCAAAATGAAAGTTAGTTTAGAAATCTAAAGATTTTTGTTTAAAAATGTCAGCTTCCGGCAAAAATCGCTAATAAAACAGGAAACGTAATTTTTTTACAATTTTTAATCTTTGAAATCGAATATTTTTTTATTAAAAATACCCACTTTCAGTATGAAAAGCTAGCCTAACCTAAAATTGTTGGTAATTGCAAATCTTGACGACGATTTTTGTTAAAAATGTAAAGAAAGTAACGCACAACTTCAAACGTTTCGAAATTTTAAGTCTCCTTTGAAAAGCAATGTTTTTCTACGATTTTTCTTATTGAAAGACATTTCTATAGCTTTCATTTTTCCAAAATTTTGAATTTAAGATACAAAACAACTTTCAGTAATTAAAAACCAATCAGGTTTTTAACAACAACGATTGTGATAATAGAATGTAATAGGATGGTATGGAATTTAAATCAAACATGGTACAGTGATTCGGAAAGCTAAGTCTTTATAACATTTTTATTTATTTTTTATCTACATATGTAAAATACAATATCATCTAAATTATTGCCGTCTGCAGTCGGTATTTTTATTAAAAGCGCTCGCATTAGACTGAAAATTTTTCAGGGGAGTGGAAAACTGCAGAAAACCAAAACTCCCGAGAGCAGTTGCTGAGCGGTAGCACTCTCTTCACGCTTTATTTTTATTATCAACTATTAATATACTTCTTCACTCTTCCTTTCTGTAAAGCAATTATCAAAGTGGATTACAATAAACTTCAATTGTATCATATGTGACCGTCCGCGAAGAAAGGGACCTAATGCGTCAAAGCTGAATTTTACAGGACGGGAGATCGTAGCAGAGACCGCAAGCCAGCATTTGAGTAGTGGGGATGCGTCCACAAAAATCACCCTCTCCACTTACGACTACACTTTTAGGCACGAGCCAGTGGAGCTCACGGACACGTCGCGTAGAGCTGTAGTGGTAAGTGGTGGGGCTGGCCTTCGTAGGCCTCTCGCTCGGTCTCCGCGTACGAATATCATGCCTATGTTTGTAGATTAATATCAAGAAAAGTAATTAACTTACAAACTTTTTGATTATTGGAAATGAAAGAGTAAGTCAAAAACTATCGATTGACGTAAGAAAATTAGAATAAAAAATTATAAAGAAGAGTAAAGAAGTACATTGAGAGTTGTTAATAAAAATAAACCATGAACAGAGTGCTCCGTATTAAGTTAATAATAAATACAACCAGTGCCGAAAAAGTTGTTATTCACTACATACCCAGTAACATGAGTCTAGAAAATAAAAACGAAAATGGAAAAACACATTACTGGATGGTTTTTCAGCTGCAAAAATATATAAGGTTTGCCTGCTTTCCACTTTCTTTGACAATTCGAACATAATTTTTTACTGGGTATGCATTTCAGATAGACTATGGGGATGTGTTCCCTTGGTTCGGCAGGGGTTCATCTGGTCCATATTCGCGGTCCAAAGCAAGGCATTCGTCATCCTCGAGTGCCCTAACCTCCCCGAGACCACCCATATTCATTACCGCCGGTTTATAATCTAGATCATAGATTCTAAAAAAATGTCGCCCTCCAGGGGCGCTAAAGATTCCAAAGACGTCATCAAATATATTTCCCAGTGTAATACGTAGAATATATGGTTCTAAGAATTTAAAGCCAGAAGGGTCGCTGTTTGTTCTCACTCTAACTTTATTGGGAGGAAAACTGTGTTTATTAAATTGTTTGAACCAAGGATACCCAGTAATAGGGAAAATTCCGCGATGATCAGGAACTCTGCGAGGATAAGCAGGATCTGGAAAAGAACGAGATCTGCGAGAAGAAGAAGATCCACCAGTTGAGTTACCACGAGGTGGACGGCCGGATTGCGAACTTAATTCTGTAAGAGGAAATAGAGATGGATTAATATTAATACTTATAATATAGTTTGATTGGAAGGATTTATTAGAGGCATCCCAGGTGAATATATAATACAAATACATAGTAGAAAAAATTACGTAGAATTTTAATTTGTTTTATACATTATGTTTCGCGGTTCTTTGTTGAAAAATTCGCAAACAAATACATTTTTCTGCTTTTCTCTAGGTCTCCAGTCTAAAGTTACATTTCGATAATAAAGAATGGTTTAAGAATTGTTCATGCCATTATGAGAATATCAATAAATTGCGATAAAATGTAAAAAAAAATTGGATAAACAAATAAAAATTGTACAAAAATTAATAATTGATAAATAAATATATGAAACTCTGAAATTTGGCTATTGAAGATGATCTGTAAAACAGTGCAAAAATTAAACCAATAAAGATGACCTTTCTACCAAAAAAGGCGAATTTTCAAGAAAATACATGAACTTTCAACCAAATAGTTTAATTTTCAACTAAAAAAGATCAGTTTACAACCAAATAGCTGAAATTTAAACTAAGAAGTAAACATTTTCACCAAAGAATTGAAATTGAATGCATTTTTAACAAAGTAGTTCAAGTTTCAACCAATTAGTTGAATTTTTAACCAAAAAAAGATGTATCTTTAACTAAATAATTCCACTTTTAACCAAATAGTTGCATTTCCAAACCAGAAATACCCATTTTTTAGAATGCAGTTGAATTTCCCACGCGAGGAGTTAAATTTTTCACCAAAAAAGTGCATTTTGAACCAAGAAAGATAAATTTTCAACCAACAAAGATGACTTTTCGATCATAAAATATGAATTTTAGACCAAAAAAGATTACTTTTACAAAAAAAGTTAATTAACAAAAAAATAATAATCTTTCAACAAAATACCTAAATTTTCAATAAAATAGCTGATTTTTCAGACAGAAAAGATGAACTTTCAACCAGAAAAATTGATTTTCTATATGAGAGTACGAGTTTTCAACAAAATACATGAACTTTCAACCAAACAGTTTGACTATTCTACAAAGAAAGATAAATTTTCTACCAAATAGTTGAACTTTCAAATAATTAATTTAATTTTGAACCAAATAGTACAATTTCACGTACAAAATATTAATTTTCTGTAAAAAATATCAATTTTCAACCAAAAATGAAATAGTTACATGTTCAACAAAATTAATTTTTGATTAAAGAAAACAAATTTTCAACCACTCGAATTCTATAAAAAAAAGACGCATTTTTAAAGAAATAGTTGAATCCTCAACCGAAAATATGAATTTTTAACAAACAGGATTAATTTTTTACACAAAAAGGCGAATTTTTAAACTAAGTAGTTGAATGTTCAACCAAAAAGATGAAATAAATTTTTATTTTGAAACAAATAGTTGAATTTCAACTAGAAAAGATCAATTAGCAATAAAAAGTATAAATTTTTAAACATATGGTTAAATTTTCAGTCAAAAAGATGAATTTTCGATCAAGAAGTTCACTTTTCTAACAAAAAAGACCAATTGTCAAAAAAAAAAAATCTTCAACCAAGTTATTGGACTTTGAAGCCAAAATATTTTCTACAGAAGAGTTGAATCTTCATCCCGACAATGTAATTTTTCAAACAAAAATTTAATTTAGTACCTGAAAGTTATATTGCAAATAAATAGTTTAATTTTAACCAAATAATTGAATTTCAACTAAAAAATATGAAATTATCAATAAAAAGTATCAATATTTAGCCAAACACAAAGTAGTTACATGCTAGGTAAAAAAATTAATTCTCGACAAAAGAAGCGAACTCTCATCAAAATACATAAATTTTCAACCAAATAGTTCTACTTTAACTAAAAAATATAAATTTTTAACAGAAAATGGAATAGTTAAATTTTCAGTTAAAAAAAAATAATTTCCAACTAGGGTAGTCCAAATATGGATTGGATTTTTTTTTTATATTTCATGATTGATGACAAATTTGGACGAGTTTTCAACATTTTTCGGAAGAGCAGCTTTTGTCTATTCATATTTTTCATAGCATGCGTCGTTTGTTCAAAAATTTAATTTTTTAATTTTTAATGTTGTTTTTTACGAACAAAACAGAAACTACACATCCTATCAAAAAATGATTCATAACAAATTAGTAGCTCCTTTTCGGAGTAACAATTTTTGTTAATTCATTTTTTTCTGTATCTTGCACAGTTTGACCGCAAAATGAAATGTTTGATTGTTTATTATTTTTTGTGCGATCATTTGAATTTTCGATTTTTTTAAAAAATTCAAAAGGTTATTTTGATAGTCTTTCAAAAGTTATCCGGTATACAGACGACGAAAATGATGACAATGATGAAAAACACCGGCATAAAAACTATTTTTTCTTGGATCTAGTTCAATCAATAAAATTGTTAGGTTTCTTTTTGGATTCGAGAAGTTTCACCGCGAGTCTTCCAGATGAAAAGAGACAAAGAATTCTCAAATTGGCCAGTTCCTTCGGGAAAAAGCGCTGTTGCAAAATCGGATATCTGGCTTATCTTATTGGAATTTTGGTTTTAGCGTGCCCAGCCGTGAAATACGGTCCAGCGTATGTTAAAGGCTTGGAAAGATGCAAGTTCTTAGCCCTCAAAGCCAATAAAGACGACTTTGAACACAGGGCCAGTGGAGTGTTGACAATGTTGAAGCTGATAGAGAATCGAGGATTATCTCACGGGAAACAGAGTCGACTCTTTCCCCAGACGCTTTCAGAAAAATCAACAGTATTTTTGGAGACTTCGACACTGACCTTTTTGTCTCAAATATTAATGCAAAATGTTCTGGTTCTATTTCATGATTTCCAGACCCAGAAGCTGAGAGTGTCGACGCGTTTACACGTTCTTGGGAAAACGAAAAATTTTATGCTTTTCCTCCTTTTACGTTAGCACTAAAAACCTTTAAAAAAATAAAGGTTGACAATGCAGAAGGGGTCGTAGTTCTCCCATTTTCGGCTTCTCAACCGTGGTTCCCTTTGTTCAACCAATTGCGAACATCAGAACCAATTATTCTCGGGCCAAATAAAAATTTGCTCTCTTCTCCTTTTAGCGAATTCCATCCCCTGTGGAGAAGCCTTACCCTGGTTGTAGCCAAACTATCGGACAAGCATACACCTTTGCAGTAGAGGGAATTTCCCCTCCATCCTTGCGGGTTATCCTAGCGTCTCTCGCTCGCGCGACTTTGAAGCAATACGCGTGGCCAATTAAGCTGTGGTGGGAATTCTGCCAGAAGAAGGAAATTTCGCGCTTCGAAACCTCAACATCGTCGCTACTGGAATTTCTTACCCTCTCGTTGGAAGGAATAAAGGCATATGGGACACTCAACTCGTATCGATCTGCTATCGCGTTAATTGTCAACCGGGATATTGAGAACGATCCCATAATTAAAAGATTTTGCAAGGGCGCGTCCAATTTAAAGCCTCAGAGTCCACGATATGATTTTACATGGGACCCAACCCCAGTACTTACTCACTTAAAATGGCTTTATCCTAATGACAGAATTTCGTTGAAAGATCTTTCATTCAATCTGGTCACGTTATTGGCCCTTGCAACAGCTCAAAGACAAAAAACAATGACATTGATGAAGTTAAGTAATATTGTATAACAAGAGGACGCTATTCACATCAAAATAACTGACAGCGTCAAAACTTCAGGCGTCAACAGAAAACAGCCCTTATGGACTCTAGCTTTTTTCAAGGATCAACCAGCTCTGTGCGTTGCTTTGACGCTTTTGAACTACATCGAGAGAACGTCCAAAATAAGACCAGATGGTACAGATCAAATATTAATCTCCTTGAGAAAGCCTCATGAGCCCTGCTTTGTCCAGACTTTGAGTAGATGGATAAGGACGATCCTCTCGAAAAGCGGGATAGACACAAAAGTTTTCACGCCTTACAGCATTAAACCTGCTGCTACATCTGCGGCTTCACGCAACGGCGTTTCCCTCGATGTCATTCGAAAGACGGCGTGTTGGTCCGACTCATCAAAGGTCTTTGCCTTATTCTACAATCGCCCAGTTTTAGAGAAAAGAAATTTCGCTCAAAAGTTTTTAAGCTGAAGGTGATATGATTCTTATTATGCTAAGAAACTTAGTTTTGTATTTTTCTTTCCGATACTTATACGATTGTGATAAGTTTTTTCTGTGTTCTATTTCCTTATTCAATTCTAAAGATCGTTATGTCTAAAGGCTTACAAATAAACGCTTTGTTCAGTGTTTTTGAAATCAAAAAATTATTTATTTATTTTCCAAGAAAGTAATCGAAATATCACCATAAAAACTTTAAGCAACTACAAGTGATCTTGAGGACGAGACACTTAAGTATAATTATACGATCAAACAAACTTACCTTAGTGAAGTTCGATCGTAATTATACGATGTGCCTCGTCCGAATAGATCACTCCCTTCCTGCCCCCAATTTCTTTTTTGGGTGAATTTTTTCCCATACGTGATCTATTCGATTCCGGCGATATTTCGTCTTTAAAATTAATGAAGATCGGGCCATGGTAACGAGTGAGCCTGCGTATGACGGCAAAATATGAATTTCTTCAATTGTTTATGCTTTAAAATTTGTGGTCATAACCGAGCAGCTGGCGCTGCTACAAGTGATCTATTCGGACGAGACACATCCTATAATTACGATCGAACTTCACTAAGGTAAGTTCGTTTGATCGTATAATTTTCCCTAACGTTTTTCTTCTCCTGAGTTTTTTCATATCGTGCTTTGTTTGGCTTAAATAAGTCAAAAATGGACAAAAAGTTGAAAATTTCCGAAACAAACGCAACTATTTAGTACAAATATAAAAGAAGAGAGAAAGAGGGGAAAAGAGGGAAATATATCATACCCACGGTTTGGGATGCCGAGGTTTAGGAATTCATAGAACTGCCGGCTCACACAGTTTTTCAGCTCGCGGGGTCGAGGAAAGGTTGTTACGCATGCGAAACCACCAGTAGTGGAGCGATAAAAGGGGTAAGTACGCTCAATCGATAAGTGCGTCAGTTTTCATAATATGCGTAAGTCCTCATAATATGCGTCAGTTTGTTTTCAGTGTTTAGCGAGGTGTCTCGATTTCGGCTGTGTTACGATTTGTAAAAATGCCGAAGGAAAATAAGACACAGCGTGTGTCGCTCAAAGAGGGATCTGAGCTTCCAGGTCAAGTGGAAGCAGTTAGATCGCAAAGCTGATTGGAACAATAAGGTTAAAAATTATGAATACCAGAACAGAAAATCGTCGAAAACAAGTGGTAATATGGTTTTTGAAGCTGGTTTGATAGAATGGTTTAAGAGAGCGGAGACAAAGGTCGCACACCTTTAAAGTAAATAGGCAGGAAAAACCTTATTTTTACGTGTCACGGATTGCTGACATTGTAGTTTTTCTTCAAGTTTAAATTATTATATGTATTAGATAATAAAATGGACGAAATAAAAAAAATATTTTTTACTACGGATAAAAATCAAGCAAAAATGGTGCACACGGCCCTGATTGTTTACATTTGGATTTCCCCAATTTAGGATCAAAGCTATTTGTAGGCAACCCCCGACACTGTTCGCAAACCGAAGGTTTGGTGTATGGGGAAAGAGTGTGTTGTCTGAAATATGAACGTGATTTTCAAACTTATCAAGTCATTATTTACAATACAAATAATTACATTGTTAAAATTCATCATCAAGCGATGTATTAACTGTTATTCAGGTTCGTAGCGTGACTTCCACCCCCCCCCCCTGACACCAGCTATTCCCAACCATTGCTTTTGGTGTTCAAATAGATTACGTGTGTAAATAATTCTCATTTTTCCATTTTGAATCAATAACTTGCAAATACGTGTCATGTTGGTATAGAG
>CAKNWT010163650.1:0-10896 GCA_932066315.1 Andricus coriarius
TCTTTTTGGTAGAAAATTAATCTTGTTACATGAAAATTCAACTATTCGATCAGGTATTTTGTTGAAAATTTGACTTTTTGGGTAAAATATAGAGAATTTTGTTGAAAATTCGTTTTTATTGGTTAAATCCAACTGCTTTGTATTTTCAAATAAAATAGTTTTTGGTTGAAATACCAACTATTACATTTTTTGTTGAAAATTTATTTTTTTTAGGTTGAAAATTCAAATTTTTTCTTAAAAGATCAATTTTTGTTTAATGATTCATCATTTTAGTTAAAAATTTGCTTTATTTCTTTTTTTGTTAAAAATTAAGTTTTTACGGAAAATTTAACTATTTTGTTGAAAATTAATCTTCTTGGTTGAAAATTCAACTATTCGATTAGAAATTTATGTATTTTGTTGAAAATTCTACTTTTTGGGTAGAAAATCAAGTTTTTTTGTTGAAAATTCGTCTTTGTTGGTTAAATAACAATGAACAAGTAACTACTCCATTTTTGGATCTATTTTGGTTCAAAAATTCAACTATTTAGTTAAAAATTTTTAGAAGAGAGAAAAATATAAACTGAAAATTAATCAAATAAAATTTGAACAAACATCACATCCATGGTTTAAACTATTTAGTTGAAAATTCGTCTTTCTTGGTAGAAAATTAAGCGTTTTGCTTAAAATTTCAAAAAATTGGTTAAAAATGTATCGGTTTGGCTGAAAATTAATCGTTTTAGTTGAGGACTTACAAATTTTATTGCAAATTATTTGTCCTTTTTTTATTTGAAGATTCAACTACTTGGTTGAGTTACTTTATTAATTCATAAGAAATAGTAAGATTTCACCCCCCCCCCCCCAAATTATCTAACGTTATGTTTTAATAGTTTTTTTTCTTGTAATAGTAGCAAAAGAATGTCATCGCTTAAAAAAGTGTCAAATAGTGTGGTGAGTCCGAGGCCTGGAATGGTTAGAAATTCACGCTGAATCATTTTAAACCGCCATTCTAAATTTTAGTATTCTCTAATCAAATTTTCTATGGGTTATATATAATGGAATTAGTAGGAACTAGTATATAAGGGTCGAATGGTGTGCAGTTTTTCAGAGTTAGGTACGTGCAACGATAGTTAACCCTCAGAGCACACACCTATTTTTCGATCACGGGGCACACTGTGGGTCTCTGAGACCCTGTGGAACTTTTTGATGGTCTACCATTTTGAAACTACTTATCCGATCAACTTGAAAAAATTCTCAGATATTCTTTAAACAGTGTAGAATCAATTCGTTTAGTTTAAAAAAGTCGTTGGAATTATTTATACATCGAAAAAAATCATGAAAAAAAGTTCTTTCGAAAAAAATTTCTAAAAAATTGATTTTTTTCAATTTTTGATATTTCTAGCTAAAATTTATGCGAAAAACGATATTCCTGACAAAAATCGACTTGAGGGTTTGAGTGGCCCATAGTGTGCTTCGAGGGTTAAGATGGTTAAAATTCAGGTTCTTAAACCTGCAACGACCAAGGACGAGCAACACATACACAATTTTCACAAACTAGAATAATTTAACTTAATTCAATGACTCAAATCAATTTTCTTTTATATCATTCACTTTTAAAGCTCATTTTGTCTTAAAAAACAGAGGATTTTGAAATAAAAGATTTTAAAATTGAATTCCAGTATTTTAAAATTCTTTATTGAATTTATTTTCGAATATGATTGTTTCAAATGATACAAGAATAACTTATTAAATTTCCAAATAATAAAACGCGAAATACTACAAATTGAACATACACGAAAAATATTTGCAGAATATTATTAAATCTTGTGTGTATGAATGTACAGTTTGCATTTCCTTTATCAGTGAATCTTGGGGGAGTAAAAGAACCCAGAGAAGCAGGTAATGCGAAGGATCATCAGGTAGTGAAGACTTTGGGCATATTTTGACTGAAATTGCAAGCCCCATGTAATAAAGCCGATTACGGTCGACTAATAATCCAAAATCTCCTATTGTATGATCATTGTAGAAAATAAATATTTATTTTAGTTTGAAGAGAATACTTGCAAGAATAATTTTGACAAAAGTTTAAAGGTCTCGAAAGATTAAAAGATTAGATTCAATCAAAATTTGCTGATCTCTAAACTCGTAACAAAATTTGAAAGCAATAAAAAATCGAAGCTTCCGAATTTGGAAACCCTTTTAATTTGGAAAGAAACAGTAAGTATTTTTTAGGATTCTCAATTAAAAACTTAAAATCGCAAATATTTTTTACTTGATCGACACAAGTACAATACAGGGGTTACAAAATGCGGAAATCGATATAAAAATTCATTCCCATGTCCAAATAATTGGATAAAATATCCTAAGAAATAAAAGCCGAGAATCGAAGTAGTGTAATTTTTAGAGAGAAAAAAATTGAGATTGGGAGCATTTATTCTCATCTGCCCCGACCAAAAAATCGATCGTTTTCAAACGTTGTTTTTAATTAAGGGCTATTTTTTTGTTTAAAGGAAAGCTGACCTTTTTTCCTTCAAACACCTGTAGGTTAAAAAATTGACATATTATTTATTCGAAAAAATAAGCGTTCGGCAAGGTTTTCGCGGATACCATTTTTTTTTAACGATTTATGACTCTTTTAATATCTGTTAGTTTACGAACAAAAAGATGGTTTTACGACTGGACGTTACTCCAGCGTAGAATTAAAATCGGAATAAGTATACAATTTCGCGAGATCCTTATAAATAAGGTTTTTCAGTCTTTGTAAATAGGCCGTGGCTACACGTGTACCGAAATTATGGTACTTATAGCTGGATATTTTCGGTACGCGTAGACACTTCCTTGTAAATATTTAAATTTATGAAAATGGTACTTTCAACATGTACACTGTCGAATAATCAAATTAATAATACTAAAAACAGCTTAATTGATATTTTAAATTTTATGAGAATTTCAAGGAGATTGACTAATAATTAAAACAAGTTTTTACTTCATTTTCAAACATAAAATTCTACGCATGTATAACATATTAATATTTTGAATAAAAGATTAGTGAAGATGATAAAAAAGAAGTTTAATTTAAAAATTAGAGTATAGGGTGGCCGTTTTATTAATCGAGGAAAAAAATCCCTGTTTTTTTCCGGTTCGCAAAAATTATTCACTTTTAAAATTGAAGCTTAAAAAATTTTTAATTCGTAGAATTAATTAATTAAAGACTAAAAATTTTATTTAAACAGAACGCATTTTAAATTAGAAGTTAAATTATTTTTATTTGAAGTCGTTTTAAATTAATAATCGTTCAATTTTTTTTAACGATTTTAGCGATTCAAGGCTTTCTGCTTTCAAACAATTTAGTTTCAAATAGTTTATTTTTTAATATTTTATTCTAAATTGCTCATTTTAAATCAGCAGTCAAATATTGCTAAATATTAAAAAGTTGTTCATTTTTGGGCATAATTCCGAAAAGGTAACCCAAGAATATTGACTTGATACTTGGCCTAGGGGTTCCTTTTAGACCCTAGCTGAACGCAATAAAAGGATTTTGGGTGCAGATCAAGATAAATTAAGTTATTAACAATTTTGACATTTTTTAAAAATTTGCTTTTTTTTTCTACAAAATCTCGAGAAATATTGATTTTGGAAAAAATTTTGTTCGCAATAGTTGTAGATCTCGTCGAAACACGTATTTTTAATATTTATACATTTTTCTAAAATTAATATTTTTCGAAAAAAATGACAAAACAAAATTTTTAGATTTTTTTGAGGAGTTGAAAAAGGGGTTGGCATGAGTGGTGGGAGGGGCATTTCAAATGGCCCACACCTTTTTCAACGCCCAAAAAAAACCACGCATCCTTAGTGGTGGTCTTAAATATTTTTCAATGATAAAAGTTTATTCTTTAAAACTTTTTTGGACACTAATATCTCAAGTTTTGAAATGTTTTTGTAACCAAAATTCTGAAATTTTTGTCATTTTTGTCGAAAAATATTAATTTGAGAAAAAAGTATAAATATAAAAAATATGTGTTTCGACGAGATCAACAACTTTTTTTAAACAATATTTTTTTCCAAAATCAATATTTTTCGAGATTAAGAAAAAAACTAATTAAAAAACAAAATTATTAATACATTAATTTATATTAATATGCGCCAAAAATCCTTTTAGTGCATTCAAAAAGAAAACTAAAAGGAACCCCTAGGCCAAGTACTGAGTCAATATTCTTCGGTGACCTTTTCGGAAGTATATCCTTTTTTTAATTAACAAATTTCAAATTGAATCGGTTAAAAATATAATATTTTTTTCCTGAAAAAAATATTTAAATATGATTTGAAATTCAACAAAAACGTTTAATTAAAACAGTTCCATTTTTAACGATAAAGTCTGTAAATTGTTTACTCTTAACAGATTCAGAATCGTCTTGTAAAATCAAATATTAATACGCTTTTAATTTTTAATTATTTCAGCCGACCAAAATGCACTACAATTGTTTTAAATTCAAATATACGCTTAAGAATGAAGACTTGAAATTAAAAATATTTCAAGTCAAAGATTTTAGAATTACTCACTGTAAACTGAATGATTTCAGAATTGAAAAACGTAAAACGTTAAATTCACTGTATTTCTCGGTCTCAAAAAATTCCTGGTTTTCCCTGTACAGCGGCCACCCTCAGAGCATAAATCCAGTTGAAGTACTATAAAGTTACTTTCACAAACAAAATGCATCGTTATTTAATTTTATATTTAATTTTTGTAAACAAAAATTGAGCACACTCGGAACTGTAGTAAGACGCCATTTTTCATTGATGATAAAAGAGTCATAAATTGTTGAAAAAGATAGTATGAGCACAAAACTTACCAGATGCTTACTTTTAAGAATAAAAATATTAAAAAATAATATATAATTTAAAAAACCTAAGCTTTTTTTTTTGTACAGCAAAAAAGAACAAGTTTACTTTTTACCTTTATTTTTGAAGGTCAAATATGTATTTTTCGAAAAACGATTATGATTAATGGAGAGGGCAGAAAAATCCTACCAAAATTGTATTAGGAAAAACACTTTTTATTGTAATTAGGAGTTATAAATCACCAAAATATATGATATTCATAGAAAACTAAAAAAAAACCTAACATTTTTTGAGTTGGATCGGTTGAGAAATAATGCCCCTCGGATTTACAATAATTTTGCTAATTTGGATGAGTGCGCTGTCTGCATTTATGTACAAAAGGGAAATATCAAATAACGAAACGTTTTTACGCATTCGGCGAAACACTTCTAAGTACAAGAATCAAGATGAAGAGCATGTAGTAAGAGAGAAGGTTCTATACAAGCAGCTGATTCCTTGGGCTTACCTTCTTGATGATAAGTTTGTGTCGATATTGGGAAAAGTGCCTTTACAGCAGACACAAATCCATCCAGACATTCGCTCATCCTCTGGCCTATGATACAGTCTTTGAATGACTTTTGTTTTTAATTAATTCTATATTTTACATTTAATTTACAAAAAAATAAAAAATAAAGTAGGTGTTAAAAAAATAAAATTTCACGAGGCCATCGGGCCACAGAAGCGTGTCAGGAGTGGAATTAGTAATTTTTAATAGACAGGAAAGTAATTGAAATCGATCACTCCATCCAGCAATTGATTCTAATCTCACCTGATAATTTTCTGTACTTGCAGACTGCGCTCTTTTCCCGAAAGTTCACATACAATCTTCTATCAAAAGTGACACTACTTTTTATGTTTAATTTAAGATGGGATTTAAATATACGGAATATTGAATTTTAATGATTTCGAATTTGCTAGCTTTCCATTTTTTTAACTAAATTTAAACTTCGGAGGCTATTAAAGAAACAAGAACTCGTTTGGAGTTTTACTAATCTAGAAAGTAATTGATTCGAAAACTCTCCACTTTAGATTACTATAATATTTTCCGAGTTTTACAGATGATAGTTCAACAATTGTTAATTAAAGCTAAAAAATATACCTTTTAAATTGAAATACGGGTGATAATGAAAAAAGAAAAAATACGAACGGCTGTGAGGACATGAATTTTAATAACAGAAGGAGTACCTAAAGATTTTTCCGGAAAATAAAGTGTTTCTAGGATGATGGAAGATTTGAATGATTTATGAGTGATTTTTGATAAAGGACAGTACTGACCTCTGCCTTTGGACGTAGATGGGTGATTAGGAACGGAGGTGGTGCTTGATGATGGAACCAAGTTATTGTTGGTTGGAGTTATTTTTCTATTGCTGATACTGTTTGGAAGGGGTAATTCGGTGACAACGGCTACTTTTGATGAAAACTGAGCGCTTGCAGCAGGTGCACGAGATCTCGTCCTTGAAGCAACGCAATCAACCGATAAATTCAAATCAGACGAACTACTCTTGGTCCCACTAGTTCGAATCCTCACAGTATTTCCACCAATTGTGTTCACTTGTTGCGACTTTTGTCGCTGTCTCCAATCTGAATCTAAAAACAAAACATCAGAATTAGATGGTTTTCCAGAAAGGAAGACCTCCTCCCCTTGTGAGTTCGAGGTTTTTAAGTTCTGTCTTGATTTGTTTCGCACCTAATAATAATCCTAAGCCAGTGCCATGACCCTTACGCTCGCCTCGTGGTCGATATTCACCCTTTGCAGAATCCACAGATCTTCGTTGCAATGAAGGTGAACTGGATGAGGCTGATGGAAGAAGTTGAAGGGACTGTGGTTCTTCAATGGACTGCTTACGACGTTTTTCTTCGAGCGTAACTGGGATGGCACCACTGTTGTGTCGCTTTCTATACCCACTGCTGCCACTGCTAGAGCTTTTCCCCCTTAATTTAGAGGTGTCTGCTGAAGCACTGGTCTTCTCTACAGACCCCCCAGACGACGACTGATCTTGTTGATCTGCCATAGATCAATCTACTCATGTCACTATTCTGCCTGAAATCAGAAAATTTAAAATATTAATTTTTAAAGTTCCCTTACTTTTTCCTGATCATTAATATTCAAACACCAGCATTTTCATATTTTAACGTTTTTAACATAGAATCATTCATAAACGAAATAAGAAAATTTTAGATTAAAAAACAAATTATTTACTTATTTCAACCCACAAAAATACTTTTCTACCATAACATCTTAATTTTCAATCCAAAAGAACAAATTTTCAACAAAACAGTTGAATTTTTAAACAAATTATTGAATTTTCAACCTACATGGATGAATTATCAACCAAATGGTCAAATTTTAAATCAAAATCTAATAATAAACTTTAACCAAAAACAGTTGCATTGTCAACTAAATAATTACATTTTTTAGAAGATAGTTGAATTTTCAACTCGAAAAAAATGGAAAACGTAATTTTTACATAATTTCATCCAAATTGTTTATCTCTCAAGCGAAAAGACGAATTTTCTTTAAAACAGTTGAATTTTTAACTAAAGAGATGAAGTTTAAAAAAATTTTTTTAACGAAGTAGTTTAACTTTTACTCAAGTAGTTGAATTTTCAATTAAAAAGGATCAATTTTCAACAAAACAGTTCCACTTTCAACCAAAGAGATGAATTTTCAACTAACATAAAATTACGAATGTTCATACAAAATAGTTAAATTTTCAGTTAAAAAATTAATTTTCAAAAACAACAAAAACAATTTTCAACAAAAAAGTTGAATTTTCAATAAAAGAGGATGACTTTTTAATAAAATTGTCGAATTTACACCAAAACAATAAAATTTGTAATTTGTAACTTAAGTCTTCTCATTTTTTTGTGTGTCGTGTCGTTTTTCCAAAAGTATAATTTTTTCATTTTTAATCTTGTTTTTTACGATTACAAGAAAATCTACATGTTCATTCTAAAAATTATTAATAACATATTTGTAGATCCTTCTTGGGTGAACAACCTTTGGCTATTAATTTTTTTTAGTACCTTATGTCGTTTTCCAAAAAACTGAGTTTTAAACATTTTTAATGTTATTTTTTACGATTAAAAAAAAAACTACGTATCCTATCCAAAAATTTGTAGCTCACATTTGTAGCTCTTTCTTGGGTGAAAAACAGATAATTTTTCAACAAAAAATTAAATAGTTAACCTTTTAGTTGAAAAAATTAATGTTCGACCAAAGAGTTGAGTTTTTTTTTAACTAAAATGAAAGGATATTTAACTAGAATAGTTACACTTTTAAACAAAGTGATGAATTTTCAACTAAAATTATGAACCTTCAACTGGAATAGTCACATTTTTCAGTTTAAAAAAATTTAAATAATTTTCAAGTAAAAAAAAACTATTTTCAAGCAAATAACAAACCAATTTTCAACAATAAAACAAAAACCACGTATCCTATCAAAAAATTTGTAGCTCCTTTTTGGGTGAAAAACGTTTGTCTTATTATTTTTTTGTCGTAGCTTGTGTCGTTTGTCCAAAAATAGGGTCTAAAAATTGTAGGGCTTGCAAAATGCAACATTTTTCTTCTCTTTATTTTTTTCATATCGTGCGCTATTTAGCTTAAAATTATCATTTTAGTTTTTTTTTAATTTTGTAAGTGCTATAACTCTGGCAATTAAAAAAAAATGATTAGGAGAAAATGCTCGTCCTTTGAAGTACTACGAATAACCGTACAGAGAATGTTTGAATCTCGGAAAAAAGTGGTCTCAAAATTTTGGAAAATGCTCTCATTTTTGGAATTTTTATCCAAAATGGCTGGCTAACGAACTTGACTTTTAGTTTAGGACACTAAAAGAATATACCAACGGCCAAACCAACCTGTTAATTTTTTTGAAAGCTATTGTGCTGACAGATTAAAAATCTACAGCCATACATACATACACACATTCGTGAAAACCCGTTTTTTGGGTTCACACGTTCTCAAAATGTGGACATTTGACAAAAACCGGGGGTGGGGGGGGGGGGGGCCAAATTACCACAAATCTAATACCTTCTCTGATGCGAATGTAGAAAATTAATTTTCAGCAAAAAAGGTATTGTGTATACGCCCGCACGCAAGCCACGCCCCTTTCCGTTTTCAAGGTCCCCCTTCCTCTTGACAAGTCTGTACGTTTAGATTTGACCGTGTTATAAACGTACATAAACGTAAGGACAACGCATAGTGGGGTGAAATAAAAAAACGAGGTTCAAAATGACACTTAGAACGCAATTATGCACCGATTTTAGATTTTTTTTCAAAAAATGTAGGACTAAATTTTGCAGAAAATGGTGAGAGTAGATTTTTTGGTTTATTTAATTTGTATGTTAATGCAAACAGCGAAAAAAGTGTCGATTTTTTTCATTTCATTTTTTATCTACTAGACAAAATTTTTCTTATACTTCCCGTCACTTGGATTTAATGCACAGAGGTATAAGAAAGGAAAAAATGTTTAACTTGGAAACTTAGTTCCTATAAAGAAATTGTATTAACAAATATTCGACTTCAGACTGTATTTCTGTTCTTAAATTGCTTGCTTTCATTGTTAGGATGATACGTGACCATTAAGATGTAAGATTTATTTTTAATAATTAATTCTATAAAACAAATTATATAAATAGATGTGCATCGCAGACATTTATAGGCAGAAGTAAATCGTTTCTTCTTCTAGTCTTTTTTAAATTATATTACGAATGATGTTTCCTGAAGAAATTTACCACCCATCAATATTTGTTTATTTTATAAACAAATACACATTTTAGGCGTTTTAAGCCAAAAGTAATAGTCTTTTTCTTGTATTATTTTTTAAATTTTATTGACAATGTTTTCTGAAAATATTTGGCTATGTATTATATCTGTTTATTTTATCAACAAATTATATAAACAAATTCACATACAAGGCGTTTTTAAGCGAAAAGAAATCGTTTTTTCTTCTGGTATTGTTGAAATTATATGACCAATGATGTTTTATACAAAAATGTTGTTAAGCATCACAATCGTTTAGCCTAAAAAAAAATTAATATAAACAAATATACATTGCAGATATTTATAGACAGAAAAGTTTTTCCTTTCATTTAGTCTTGTTGAAATTATGTTGGCAATGTTTTATACAGGAACTCTTGTCGAACAATAGCATATATACAATTTATAAACAATTTAATTTTCTTTTTGTTTATATAATTTGTTTATAAAATAAACAAATAATAATGCATACCAAACTTTTTTCAGAAAACATCATTGGCAATATAATTTCAGTAAGGTCAGAAGAAAAAACAATTTCTTTTAGCTCAAAAATGCCTAAAATGTTGATGAAATAAACAAATATTAATACATAGAAAATTTTGTCAGAAAACATTATTGGCAATATAATTTCATTAAGGTCAGAAGAAAACCCGACTTTTTTTGGCTTAAAACGCCTAAATTTTTCATTTGTTTATATAGTTTGTTTATAAAATAAACAATTATTCATGCATAGCGACATTTTTTCAGAAAACATCATTGGCAATATAATTTCATCAAGGTCAGAAGAAAAAACGATTTCTTTTCGCTTAAAAACGCCATGTATGTGAATTTGTTCACATGATTTGTTTATAAAATAAGCAAATGTTAATGCATAGCGCATTTCGTTCAGAAAACATCATTGATAAAATAATAACAACAAGCCTAGAAGAAAAAAACAATTTGTTTGTGCCTATAAATGTCTACGATGTGCATTTGTTTATATAACTTGTTTATAGAATGAATTAATAACATTCAATTTAAAATTGTAATGGCAACGTATCATCCTAACGATGAAAGCAAGCAATTTCAGAGCAGAAATCCCCCTAATATCCCCTAATATCGATTATTTGTTAATACAATTTGTTTATAACAATTAACTTTACAAGTTAATAATTTTTTTCTTTCTTATACCTCTGTGCATTGAATCCAAGTGACGGGCAATATATGAAAAATTTTGGCTAGGAGATAAAATATGACATTTAAAAAATCGACACTTTTTTCGCTGTTTGCATTAACAT
>CAKNWT010163736.1:0-10757 GCA_932066315.1 Andricus coriarius
CGTAGGCTTTGTGAAAAAGACGTTTGTTTTATGCAAAACCACGCTTAGAATACTGCAAAAATGAGATTTTTGTTTAATAAATATTAAACATGCTAACATTTCTCAAGGCGGACCTCTCTTTGAAATTAATTTATATTTAAATATACATATTTTTTATCAATTTAATGTGAGCGATTCTCGATCAAATCATCTCTGCAAGATGGCTTTATGAAAAAGACGTTCATTTTATGCAAAACGTCGCTTAGAATATTGCAAATATGACATTTTTGTTTATTAAATATTAAACATTCTAACATTTCTTAACGCGGACCTCTCTTTAAAACTAATTTATATTGAAAAATACATATTTGTTCTCCATATAATGTGAGCGATTCTCGGTCAAATCGTCTCTGCAAGACGGCTTTGTGAAAAAGACGTTTGTTTTATGTAAAACCACGTTTAGAATGTCGAGTACGGATGAAGACGGGGATCACGAGGTGATATCCGACGAGCCCGTTGCGCGACGATGTCGCGCTACTAAGGGCGCTGCGTACACTTTATTTAGGACTTAAAGGTCATCAAAAGAAATAAGCCAGCAGGAGCCCTGGATGGCAGTAAAACAGCACCTCCTGAGGCAATGCGAAAGCGGTTCCGGGGGAACCTCTGCCAAGAGGAAAAAGGAGGTGGTATTAGTGGGTATTGCCGTTTTTAGGCTGAGTCCCACACTCAGTTTCTAGTCAATTCATGACTAAATTATATCAAACTAGTTATGAAAGGGAGCACATTGCTATATTATCTATTTATTTATAAGTCGTGATGTTTAATTGAAATTATATTTAAGATACCGTAAGGTTTACCCTGACCCATCCCTCTCTTACTAAAACTTTATGAAATTATGGAACTAACATACACTTCAATTCTATTATTTAAATAAAAATGAATCATTAATGATATCAGTTTTCGAAAATCAAATATGTTAAAGAGAAGTACCTAGTCTCACAAAAAACTTTCATAATTTCTAGCTCATATTTTTGTATTGTATGTTGACTCAATTAAACACTTGTACATGTAAATAGTATAATCTCGTTTATTCAAAAGCATATGGAAACTGCAATATATACATTAGGGCGGTTCACAAAAAACTTTTTTTTATTTTTGGGTGGCCGTATCACGACAGTTTGCTCTTTGGGTAAGATAATACAGTCCTAATTTTTTCAGATTAAAAAAAAATTTTTTGCACGTTGCGTGCATCAAATTTAAGTAAAAATTCAGATTTTCGTAGCTTTCAATTTTTTTTAAATATACGTATTTGTTTAAGAGAAATATCTTATCAATAAAAATTATAGCTAATAGAAAGGACGAAACTTTCATTTAGTGTCCGATTGAAAAAAAATTACTTGCCGTCGGTCAAAGGCATAAAAAGTACGATTTCTTAAAACGAGATAATTCTAAGGGCATAATTGTACCCCTAAACATTTTCTGTAAGGATTGCCAAAATTCTGAGATCTTTCCCACGCAATAGGGATAAAATGTATGATAGATATGAGACGAAAAAATATATAACGGGGCACCAGAAAAATAAAAAATAAAATAAACAAAAATTTAACAAGGATTTTAATGGATTCTCCCAAAATGAAATTTTATAAAATAGTAAAATATATCAATAGGAGGAAGAGAGAATAACAGATTACTTATTTTATATGAAATTATATTATTAATATATTCACAACAAGTATACAGTACATCATTTGCCTGCATTTTTTTTATATTCGCAACAAACATCCTTGTGAACTGTGCAATCTTAGTCGCTCCTAGTTTAAACGAAGTATGCACTTGTCAAATGTTTTATTTATGCTGTCAGAATAAGTGATTTATTGATCTTAAAATTTCCAATACTATATAATACAGTCTAGGATAATGAAAGAACTTGGCGTAAAGTGATTTACGAATTTGTGATGTTGAAAAGCACAAACGCATTAGCAATTTTTGTCATTGTATAGGAAAATGAAACATTTATCCTTGCAAAAAAATGTTTACATTGTTCAGCTGTATATTTGTTGCGAATATAAGAAAATATAGATAAATTATGCTCTGTGTATTTGTTGCGAATATAAGAAAATATAGATAAATGATGCTCTGTGTATTTGTTGCGAATATAAGAAAATATAGATAAATGATATGCTGTATATTTTTTGTGAATGTAAGCAAATATTAAATATAAGATTTTATATCAGATGAGTAATATGTTATTCTCTCTACCTCCCATTGATGCATGTTACTGTTTCATAAAATTTCAAGGATGGAAGACCCATTAAAAGCCTTGGTAAATAATTATTTTTAATTTTTTTAATTTTTCTGGCGCCCCGATTTTAAGTTTTTCACCTCATACCTATTATATATTTTTCACCTATAGTGTGGAGAAGATCTCAGAATTCTGGCAATCCTTAGAAAAAATGTTTAGGGGTAAAATCGTGCGCTTATATTTCGATACCTGCATGTTAAAAACACTTCTATTGGAGTGATCGTCTAAAACGACCACTCTTGCGTTGGCCGTCTAAAAGAATCACTGTGTTTTTTGAGTTGGCCCCTCGTTTTAGCACGCATATTTACACGGCAAACAGCAGATAGGTTTAGTAATTATTACTCTCCGGTATAATGGATTAGGTATTTGGTATTCATGGAATTCACGGAATTCAAAGGATTCACGCAATTACTTAAATTCCGTGAATTTAATCCGTGCCCCGGTTTTTATTTTTTCGTCTCACATTTATTATATATTGTTCCCCTATTGTGTGGAGAAGATCTCAGAATTTTGGCAATCCTTACAAAACATGTTTAGGTGTACAATTATTCCCTTAGATTTATCTCGTTTTAAGAAATCGTACTGTTTATGCCTTTTACCGGCGCCAAGTAATTTTTTTTCAATCGGACACAAAATAAAAGTTTTGTCCTTTGTATGAGCTATAATTTTTATTGATAAGATATTTCTCTAAAACAAATACGCATATTTTGAAAAAATTGAAAACTACGAAATACTCAATTTTTACTTAAATTAGATGCTCGCAACCTCCAAAAATTTTTGTTTCAATCTAAAAATTAGGACTGTATTATCTTACCCAGAGAAACAAACTGTCGTGATACGGCCATCGAAAAATAGAAAAAAGTTTTTTGTCATCCGCCCTAATGTATATATTACAGTTTCCATATGCTTTTGAATAAACGTGATTATACTATTTACATGTACAAGTGTTTAATTGAGTCTACATACACTACAAAAATATTAGCTAGAAATTATGAAAGTTTTTTTTATGAGACTAGGTACTTCTCTTTAACATATTTTATTTTCGCAAACTGATATCATTAACGATCCATTTTTATTTAAATAATAGAATTGAAGTGTAGGTTCGTTCCATAATTTTATAAAGTTTTAGTAAGAGGGGGAGGGGCCGGGGAGAATTTACGGTATCTTAAATGTAATGTCAATTAAACATCACGACTCATAAATAAATAGATAATATAGCAATGTGCTCCCTTTCATCACCAGTTGTATCTAATTTAATCATGAATTGACTAGAAAGTGAGTGTGGGACTCAGCCTAAATGCGGCAATACCCACTATTACCACCTACATTTTTCTCTTGGCAGAGGTTCACCCGCAACCGCTTTCGCATTACTTCAGGTGATGCGGTTTTACAGCCATCCAGGGCTCCTGCTGGCTTATTTCTTTTGATGACCTTTAAGTCCCAAACAAGGTGTACGCATCGCCCTTAGCAGAGCGACATCGTCGCGCAACGGGCTCGTCGGGTATCACCTCGTGATCCCCGTGTTCTTCCGCACTCGGCAGGACACCACTCCACCAAGAGGTGTCCTGTGCCTTGCAGCCAGCTCCTCGCTGGAAGTTTACCTGGAATATTCTGACAACTACGCAAGGGCTCTTGCCTCCTGGGATAGGTCTCCGAGCTGTATTTCATCAACGGTCCTTGTTAGGACCAATCCTCTCAACCAACAGGTTCTCCGCCCCCGATACAAATCGCCACCATCTGGCCATGGGCTGTGGCCGAACCATGTGAGTGGCAATAAACCATTAGTGTATCTTTCAACGTGAATGTTTTTATTATTTTTTCCCCCTCTCTCGGCATTCCAGATCCCATTTTTCCTCCTCGGTCCTTTTAAATACCGAAAGAATAAACTTAAATTTCAACCTAAATATCAATAATTTTTTGTTTTGTTTTACTGCGCTATCTCAGCCTTGCACATTTTCTGCAAATTAACCTTTCTTGTGCATTTTTTATACATAATAAGCTTTATAATGCTTATTGGATTTCTAACACAGCCAAAAAAAACTGTCATGATCTGGGGACGCGGCATGGGTTTTCCTATGAATATTGACGTTGTCCTTAATAGTAACCTAAAAAAAACTCAACAATGTTGTATAAAATCGTGATATACTGCCTTGAAAAATGATTTTTGTTTTAAAGCCTATATCAGCGCAGTCTCATTCTTACAATTGACGTGACCTAACGTCAACTCATCTAACCTAAATTTTAACACAACAAGCAATGCCTTTACAACGAAATTAACATGAACTTTCCTGTTTTATAGTTTCTATTTTACGATTTCTGGAAGAATGGGTGAATATATTGATATCGCCAAACTTTTTAGCATTTTTCGCTTGTGCCTGTAACCAGGGCACCTCCACGTCTCAGCGGTGGGCAACGGATCCATACTGGCTTTTTGACGGAATAGTAGAATCTGCGATGGAATATTAAGGTTATATGAGGTTCGGTTAGGTTAGGTTAGGTGACTTTAGGTTAGGTTAGGTTAGCTGAAGTTAGGTCACGTCAATTGTAAGAATGAAACTCCGCTGATATAGGCTTTCAAAAAAACATCATCCTTCAAGGCAATATATCACAATTTCACATCATTTTATTGAGATCTTTTTTAGTTGAGTGTTAAAGGACAACGTGTGGGATCAATTCTGACAGCTAATTCACATTCAGTGCATCGAAAAATATAAGAATTGATATGCCTCATCCCCATTACAGAAAATACTCATTTTTCAAGTTTTTTGATGTTAGGGTGAAACGCTGACGCGTAGGGCAAATTCTGACATCGGATTTGGATGCAGCGCGTCAAAATCCATAGGCGAACAAATTTCGCGTCCACAGATCACGACACTTTTTTTGTGTGGCTGTGTAATTTTTACTTTTTTGTGTGCCTTATGCCCTATTTTCAAATGTAATCCAGTGAACTGGATTTTGATTTTTTAGTCTCTGTCACTTTAGCATTATAGAAAGGCTTCTTCATTTTCTGAACGTATCTCAGACACTTCTATAATTAACTTTATTTAAAGTTTACCAATCATTCTCAAAATGGAAACATTAACTATTGGTCACGTTAATGTACAGTTTATAACTGTCTATTACCCCGAATTCAAACATCACTTTATGTCTTGTTCCTATCGTAGCATAGCCGTGTCCGAGACCTGGGTTACGCCTAACATTTCTCTAGCCTCGTAGAACTTAACCATTGCACACTGTTCCGTAGAGATAGATATAAGAGAAGAGGGAGAGGGTTCTGTTTCTATATTCATGAAACCTTAAGGGATGTACAGGTGGGAGTGAAGCCTCTCACCAATTACCCTACTGCAGAGTAAATTTTTATCACGGCTACCAAAATTTAACTCATTCATTAAAATTAGTAATTTGCTTTGCCTATTACGCCTTTCTTTGATCCACGTTGTTCTACATATCTTGCCACACAGGTCCAATTATCCGAACAATCCTATAATTTAGGATAGCTGTGAAGATCTTATACAGTGTGTTCAGACAATTCATTGGCCTGTAATTTTTAGGGTCAGCTAGGTTGCCCGTCTTCCGCAGGAGCACTGTGCGCCTTTCTACCAACCACTGCTCTTCCGACTTTAGATATGCGGTGAAAATGTGGGTCATATGCTGGCGGGTTGAAGGAAACTTCTTCCACCAGAAGGTCTTGATACCATCTGGTCCCGGAGTGGAATAGTTCTTCATGTCTCTTGATACGTTTTTCACCTTCTCGGTAGTGATAGGTGGGCATTCCTCCTCAGGTGTTATGAGAGCACTGCACAGCTCCTTGAAGCTATTTATATTCTTCGAGTGTTCTTTCAGTGGATGCTGGACTTCGTAGACTTCTCTCGAAAATGCCTCAACCTCCTCTGGTGTGGGCGGGTGGACGACAGTAACTGGAGGGTCTCGGAAGAGTCGCGATGGGTCAGACAAAAACTGTTGATTTTCTCTGACCTGCCTCTCTCTCCGCTCTAGACTTCTCCTAGCGTTAGATAGTACTCGTATTCTGTCAACAATATGCTGCCTGATTGTCAGGAGCTTTGAATTGTTGAGTGTGTGATGACAGATCCGCAGTTCGCGCGCGAACTGTCGAACCTTGGCAGTGAAAGTCATGCCAGATGTTATGTAGTCAATAAAACACTGAATGCGGGACGCGTACTGTCTTGCCTAGCCTATGTTTGTGCTCAGTTGATGCATTTGTCTTTTGGTCTTATGATCAACCACTGGTTTTTTTTTACGATTTGCATCTTCTAAAGCTCTCGCTGCATTATACACACTACAATTGATAGTCCAGAGGTGGTGTTCTTCGGAAAAGTCTCCACGAAGCTCGTCATCCAGTTCAGCCAGATCTTTGAGCTTAAGAGAAACCTGAATGTTGATGTTTCCCCGTGTCCTGAACCATCGCTCTTCCTCTATTGGATGCTTGCTCGCGGTTGGTATCAGTGTAGCCTCTTTTTCTCTATTGCCGGCTTCTTCTGGCTGCGGTTGAGTAGGCGCTCCGCTTATATAACCCTTTTTTGGGAGTACCTCGGCACCGTTTCGCTGACGTTGATGCGAAAAATGCGAGAGCTCTGGTGTTTCTCGCACCACAGAGTATGCAGTCGCGTCATGTAACCTTTCCGTTCAGGGGACATACTGGTATCATAGCACTTCAGCAGGTCGCCCCTATGTCGATCGGTCCACTTAAAAGTAACGAGATTTCGCAGGTCAATTGCATTGACCTCGCCTTGATTCGCTCCCCCAACTCTAGGATAGTCGGCATTGTTGTCCGACCCATTATCGGGAGCCCTGCGCGTTTGATTGTTTTGAACCGCACTTACTACAACTATGTTAGGCGTTATCATTTGTGACAGGGTAAAAATGACCTTTTATATGTTCGTTTGGGAGTTCGGAACGAGAATCACTCAACCGGGGTACTTTCGGCATGACACTGAGTCATTTTTCTTATGCGTTTCTTTTTTGTTTTCTTTTATATATATTTATTCTGCGTTATCGAGAACATCGGACAAGAGCGAGATTGAGAGCTGAGTATCGACAACAACAACATGGAAGTCGGAATCCACTGGTTAGTCCTGCCCATAAGAGGGAAAGAGAGCGGCAGGACAGAAAGAGAGAGGGATTGCGCGCATACAACCGTCCTATTCTGGCCCATCGGTTCAACGACTATCGTGAGGAAGTAGGAGACGAAGAGGAATCGAATGGCAACCATCCTCCTCTATCTGAAGTTCGACAGGAAAGGCACTACCATTGCGTCCCTTTTATTGTGCTTAAAGTCCATACCGGAAGCCCCAGAAATGGCAGAGGGCACACAAATCGGGTGAAACCAATCCAAGAAAACAAAATACTCTTATTACAGTTCACATTTGAGGATTCTGAGTGGAAATTGTAAATTAAGAAAAAGAATTCCACAAAGAATCGTAAGGATTGAGCATGAACAAAGTTTTATTCTGTTTTGGCGGTAGAATTTCGTTACCCCTTCCAGTAAGATGGCAGCCGTGGGTGACCCAGGACGGCTGTGATTGGCGAATGGCATCGGGATAGAAAGATATGACGCTCCTATTGGACAGCACGAACCAGCGCACGAAGCGAACCTGCTGAATCTTCGTTGTGTGTCGCATCACTCTCGCTCCGAACTCTGGGCTAATTTCACCTGTCCGAAATAGGCTGCATAGTCAATCTCAAAATTTTGAACAGAAATAAGTAAGCGAAAATTCTAGAGGACAATGTTTAATCAACAGAGGAAAGGAGTCTTGAAAAAAATCCTACACGACGGTGTAAGTAAAATTTTTACTTCCTGGCGGAGAGTTTTGGTGGATTTGTGCTGATTGTAAAATGGAAAATTTGAGATACCGCGAAAACGCGCAGCCAGCTTCTCTAACTGCTGCGAAAAGTTTTCGAAAAATAATCTTGTTGAGGAAGGTTTTCTCCTTTTTTTGTGATTTTATCCGTTTTGTGAGGTGAAAACCGAACAGTAGAACTTCTCGATTTCCACGCCACGTGTTAGTTCGGTCGCGAGTGATCCATTTTGAGAGATTAGGATTTTCTTGTTTTTGCCGGTGAACGCGTGAAAGTTTCTTGTGATTCGTTCGTGACATACTTCGTGGTCGGTGCTAATTTGTAAAGTTTTGAGATTTTTTGGGAACCGACCACGAACTCATTTTATAATGGCAAGATTGGGAGTTTAAGTTTTTTGTAGCATTTTTAGGTTATGTCAAGGCTTCAGCCACGTGGCTCGGTTAGGTTAAGTATTTTTAGGTGGCGTCGGAATGCCGAATGATTTAGGTCAGTTTGGAAGGTTTTGGATTTGCTACGTTATTTCTTTTAACATGGTTTTGATTATAATTGGACGAATAATCAGAATCTAAAGTTTAATTCGAGATGGATCAAAAATGGTCTCAGACAGGAATTAAAAAAAATGTTATTAGGATAGTTTCGGGTTAATTTCGATATTTTATAACCTGCAATGTATATTATAGGGGAAATATTGAGTATGTCGGATATTGAAAATATGGGATGTATTGAAAGATTGCTTCGACTAATAAAAGTTCAATTTTATTTATCTGGTGAACCATGTGTTGATCTTGTAGATATTTCTTGGTTAGGAGAAACCATCCCCTTTCAGTATATTTTAATTTCAGGTAAAATAATAGGATTCTAGCTAGGGATTTATCATGCGAAGAAAATAAAATTCACCGCTTATCGAGAAATTTTATTGAATTTAAATTGATTATAAAATTTTAAAGTTTTAACCAATTCTGATCTCTCTCAGACCTTATGCAAAGATAGTCACTTGAGCCTATCTTGCCTGGTTTTCTTTTTCTCTTCTTTTCAGCTTAGCTAGGCACTGGACATGAGGACTGAGGTGCAGTAGGCCAAAACTTCTTTTTTTTTAGTAAGGATATTTCTAACGGGTAAGAAATATCTTTACACATTGTTGTTCCCACGGGCAGCTAGGGAAAAGGATTCGTCCATCCTTGTAGAGCCCCGAATGCAAGGATAAGGCTCTACACTCTAAGAGGTCACCCGGTATCCCAGAGTCACCGTTTGAGACATCTCGCCTAGGTGCCATTCAGCTTTCAGCGCGGTTCTCACGCCACCGCTTAGGGTTTATTCCTTCGGGACCACCCCTGGACAATTTTCCGCGACTGCTGATTAATTATTGTAACCATATTCAGCAGAAACCCTTGGTACAGGGACCGTATATCCGCAACCCGAGGACGCGTTCGCACCTTTGAGAGCGCCGATCACCAGGAGAATTACTGTAACCGAATATTTCGGGTACAGTCTTTGCAGCAACGGAGACTGCTGTCCGAAAATCGTAGTTCCAGAAAATTTGGTACTTCTCATTTTGAACAATTGACTCTATCTACCTTGGAGCGTTCGGCAGGGCAGGGTCGCAGCCAACACCGTAAGAGTGACAAAGATGATAATAAAGCACTCTAGTGGCCGCATTATGTCTGTAGATGTACGTCGATCCTGCGTAGGTGGGACACCCCGATAGTATGTGTTCCAGGTACTCAGCGTGGGCATGACACGCTCTGCACCTATCGCTGGGAACTTCTTGACATAAAATTCGGTCACGATATACTAAGGTGGAAATGACACCGTCCTGGCATGCGAAAATGAAACCCTCTGTACCTGAATTAATCCCTGATTTCTGTGAAAATTTCCGTGCATTTTCTTGTCGAGTAGATCTCGATGGAATTTTCGAACTTCTGGTTTCTTCATTTCGGCTTTCAGAAGCGAAGCATCTGGATGGAGTAATGCACTTTCCTCACTTCTGATGTTAAAATTCAGGCCAAGGGTCTCGGCCGCTTGCTCCGCGACTTTGTAAAGGAACGCTCCTGCGCCAATAATCTCGTAATTTCTGATCATTTTTAGAAAAGGGTCTCTGCCATTGGCTACGATATAAGCTGTACTTAGAAAAATTCGGTTATGAACACACTGGATATTCAGAAGTCCGCGTCTGCCTTCACGGCGTGAAATGCATATTTGCGGAACGCACGAATTGATATGAAAGCATTTATGCATATGCATGATCTTACGTGTGGTGACATCAAGTTGCTTAGGTACGTTCTTCGTCTATTGAACCACCCCAAACGAGTAGAGTAGAACCGGGACGGCAGGCATGTTAGTCGCAGACATCTTGTTCAACGCTCACAGATTGGAAGACCAAATATGTCGAAGAAGATGCTTGTATCTGCTTCGAAAAAACCCTTTTACTGATGTTATTTCTTAAATGCGGCTTTGAGGCACGCCCAGGTATGTATAGGTCTCTCCAGTATTAAGATGTCTAATAACACTTATATCCACAAGCTGAGGGTCCTCGGGAATGCCAACAATCTTTCCGTTCTTCAGATGAATTTTTGCACATTTATTCAATCCAAAATCCATCCCAATCTCTCCTGTGTACTTCTTGATGATATTTATGGCAGTTTGAAGTTTTCCTTCACCA
>CAKNWT010163741.1:0-10581 GCA_932066315.1 Andricus coriarius
ATTTATTTACTTAAAGCTTGAATTTTCAACACTATATTCGTGTGTTTTTATTAAAACTCTTCTTTTTCGCTGAAGGTCTGAAAACGTTGACATTGAACGATAAGCCGTCGCAATAACTGATAAAAGACTCATGTCTCAGATAAAAAATATTACAGACAATAACTGTAATATTATCACATACTTTGTGGAATTGATCCATACCGAAAAACTGAAAAGGCTCTGTGCATCATATTTCCAATAATGCACTCGAGTTTTAAGTATAGTTTACAGATTATAAAATTCGAATGCTAATGTAAATAACGTACAATATAATCTAGAAAGTTAATTAAATATTACGTTTTGGATTGGCTGCCGGTACCGGCAAGGAAGTTCTTTGCCGGGCACAGAAAACCATTAATGTGAAATTGTTTGCATCTCAATTGGAAAATTTCCATTGTATCCTCATTTGTTTTTGTATCTAAAGAATGTTGGAACGCAACACTACGGGGCGAGTAAGTTTGGTGACACTCATCCACCCCCCCCCCCCACTTCTCTAGGAATCTCCCCAATTTTTTATATTTCCCAAGGGTTGGGGGGAGGGGGACTTAACCTTCACCAACCGGTTAATAACTAACGAACGCGAAGTACTGTTCACGTGGCAGAATATACAAAACAATCAATTTATATAATTTAAGAACTGGGAATGGATACTGGGTGATTATGAACACACTCCTACCCCATTTTCAGTATACCCCTTTTTAGCCACTTCCAAAATAGTGAAATTTGTTAGTTCGAATGGTTGCAAATATCTAATTTGATTCGAGATTTGAGTGGAAGCTCGATGGAGAAAATTAATTATTTTTACTAAAATATTTACTGAAGCGATGAAATAAAAGCAAATGAGCTGGTTAAAAAACAAAAAACCGAAGGCACGAAATATTGCAGGTCATCGGTCAAGCAGGGTAAACGCGAGATGAATACACAAAAACTGAGGTAAAGTTTCCGCGGTGAATCGCAGATATCTCCTGCGGATTCCGCTAGAGGCAGCACGTTACAGACCTGTAACTACGGAAAGTTTACTTCAGCTTGGAGAAATCAGATGACTATTACCCTGCTTGAACGATTACCTGCAACAGTTTGTACCCCCAGTTCGTCCGGTGAACATGGCGATGCTTCTTTCTATGTATGCTAAATATTTGCTTAAAAAGCAAATGAAAAACATAAAAATTTTCTTTAAAAGAATGTAGTTTCCCTTAGTTTTTACTTCGAAAAAAGATATTTGCAGATATTTTCATAGCTATATTCGCAATCTGCGCTTTAAAATACATCAATACACGAGGTTTAAAAACTTTGTTAAAAGAAAATTTTTCTTTTGAAAAGCGTGATTTTTACCAGATTCGTCGGTTGTTCAAACTCCATATAAAAATGATGAATTGAATATTAAATCAATATGGGTGTGCATAATTTTTAAAAACCCGAATCCGATGGATCTGACTCCAAAACCCGATTCGGGCCGAAAGTTCAATTAAAAAATGTCCGGACGGTTCGGGTTTTCGGGTCGGGCTGTCAACCCGAAAACCGACCAACACTAGTCATTTTTCACATCCCTATAAATCCTCCTCAAAATGTACGATATATTAAAGATAAATTGGGTCAACTATTTTCATTTCAAATATCATGAAATATTGACTACTTTAATTTGACTAACTGACTCGTAGATTGACTCATGCAAATTTATTTTTTAAATTACCAAATTATTAATTCACTAACGTGGAAAGACGAACACTATTTTAACCGAGGAGTTCACAACTCGATCGATGGAGTGTACACTGACTTCAAGTGATTTCAGTGACTTCATGTGAATTCAAGTTACTTCACGCCAGTGACTTCAGCGGAGGTGTACACCTGACTTCACGAGTTGTTAACCCCTCGATTTTAACTGATTACGTGCACTTTATAAAAATGAAAATGATATGCAAATTAATTTTTTATTATTGTTATAAAATACATCAATATTTACGTATTCACTCTGTTTGATTAAGTTTTGTCAATTCAGTTCTATAGATAAAACCATTAGTTCTTTTCGTCCAAACAATTGCCCACCTATTATATACCTTTGATCTTTTTTTACCAATTTGCGTTTTTTTCTATTTCTTGTTTAAGGTCGTGTTTACTTAAAATAACGTGACTGGCATTTCCGGACGACCATGCGTCATTCGTCAAACGTCGCGATTTATCGTTCAGAGTCGAATAATTTCGGCGAATTGTAAATGGATCGTCATCTCTCACAGATCATACTTTCCTGTTACCTTTTTTTTCGACTCCTTTCACCGAGTTCAACAAACTGAATACAGCACACTCTAATCTGATTAACTTATTCGTGACTTTACGAAAATCAGAGATTGGGATATTTTTAGTTGTCAGAAACCACCAGAGAATAAAATAAAAAAAATAAATAAATTTGGAGAATATAGAAGGTACTTTGGTATAAAGGATTATTTATTAACCTGATTCTATTATATACATATAGTTAGGATCTTCATATGAACCAGCATTGATTCACGATGTAAATTTTTTGCGTAGGACAAAATGGATATTGTTTGATGAGTAATGAATATTCAGCAAAGGTGCGGCCATATTGTGATGTACATCTCCCAAATTTTTCGGCCTCTCTTTCATATACTAAATTCTTTTTTTATTTCTTATTGCTTCTACCGAAAGACAAAACTCATCATGAGATTCTTCTTGAATGCTGCTAATTTATAACGGAAAGTGTATTCAAAACTTAGCAGTATGCTTTCTATACGACCTACTTAAGTGACGAAAAAGAATCTCAGGAAAGAGAGGTATCGAGAAAAGAAATGTCCAGGGAAAAAATTTTAAGGTTTTGAAACATTATCGAAATTCCGTTAAATGCTAATAAAAACAAATGTTTTTATTATATCTGAAGAATATATTCTTCGTAATTTTCCGTAAAGTTAGCCCTGAACGAGCTTTTACCAATGGGTGGGGGGGGGGGGGTTCATACTGTAACATAATAATGTTTTTTTTATATAGTTCAATTTTGAGGATTTATAATTGAACCTCTTCAAATTTAAATACGCATAAGTCAACATTCTTAACTTTAGATGATTTTGAGGCACAAAGTTCATAAGCTTGGCTAGTGATTCCGAATTTTCGGGATGACTCGAACACCCCCTTTTCCAACGCAGATTTTTCGGGACAATTATACGCAGCCTTTTGAAGAATTACAAACTCTTGAACTTTTAAAAAACAGAATTGAAAATTATTCAATATTTAATATTTATATTTTAAAGATATGTATGTATGTAATTTTTAGCATTTGTTTTCGAATAATTCAAATTTGAAAATGTACAATTGAATATTCTTTCATTTTAACGACTTGCAATTTAAAATTCTTCATATTTTAAAATTGACAATAGAAGTTTCATTAATTTGGAATGTTTATAGTTTAAAATTATGCAATTTTGTACTATTCCGAATATGTAATTTAATTTTTAAGATTTTCAATGTAATATTCTTTAAATTTGAAGATTTGCAATTGCATATTCTTTACCATTTAATGTGTATGATTGAAAATGATTCAATTTTAAACGCTTTTTTTGAGAAATAGTTCAATTTTAAAGATTTAAAATCGAATTTTTTCTTATATTATAGATTTCTAATTGAAAATTCTTCAATTGTGAATAGTAAAAATGACAGCGTTAATTAATTTTTTGTTGAAATCCTTACAATTTTTTGCATAAGCAAGATATGTATTCCATTTTTTTACAACTTTTTAAATGGAGGAGGGGAGGGTTGAAAAATGGGCAAAAAATGTGTTACGTAATTTAGTGACGGTCCCTGGGACTAGTTAGCCCTCTGAGGAAAACAATAATACTTTAGATCGGTAGTGTATGGTACTACCGTTATCATAATAAAAATAATACTCTCCCAAGTTATTTGAAGCGATATATAATGACAAAGTTAGTGGATTTTCATTGCGATATTTTACATTTAACAAGAAACTAAATATTAATGACAAAATTATGTGCCACATACTATAGTAGCACATAGATATTACATACATATATGTATGTACATAAAACGAAATATATACATATATTCCGGAAAAACATACATATATGTATTGCCGGAAATAAAGTGGGAAACTATGCATATGATGAAGACAGAAAAGAGAAAGATTAAAAAAGCAAATCCTGCAATATTTAGGGATAAACTATTTAGCCTAGTAATAACAAATTGGGAGGTATCAGCTCTTAACAAAGTGGACAAAAAAAGACAAATTTTTTCATAATGAATTGGAATTTGACATCAGGTGTAATTATATTTCTTACTTCTGATAAAATAGCTTTCGATTCGCTGGAATGCACACTTTTCTTATCACGATCAAGAACTGATTAAAATCGAATAATTCACGGATGCAGATTTTCGTAACGATAAAACTTCAAGTGTAAGCTATCTGAGTGGCCATAATATCACTGGAGAGCAAATAAGTAAGCATTATGATGAGAACTGGCATTACGAGTCTCTTTTACCACGCTGGTTTTGAGGCGGTAATTTCATATTGCTACGCTCGTAACGCGAATGGCTTTCGCAAAAAAAGAAAAAAAAAAGTACGAGCATGTACCTCGGACCGCCGGAAGAGCCAGGTTTACTGTTGGAGTGCAGAAATATATATACAGATATACATTTTCATATTATGCACATGTAACAATTACAGCGAAAAAGCAAACTCTAATTATAAGCAATCTACGGAGGAAGACACGCACTAATTGTTGCAAGCACTGGTTGAGATGAAAAGGAGACATTGTACACTGTGTAAAATCGGTTGGCGAAAATTTATTGCCAATTATTTCACCGCGTGCGGTTTCTACTCACTCTCGAGTTCTGCGGTTTCATTTTCACTCAGTTATTTTACTCAGCCTCTTGAACTAACTTATGCAAGGTATATACTGTAATTTCTGCAGTTACTCTTCCTCTGAGGCCTTCCGGAAGGCCGGGAAAAATTCTGGCGCCACTAATTTCCTCTAGAGAAATGCAGGAGTGGATTAAAGTTGCTTTAGAGATTATTTTTAGCTTAAAGATTTATCAAATGTTGAGGTGGTTATTGAGTTTAGAGATAGTAAATAATTTCTGCAGAATAAACATCATAAATTGCGTATTATTTGAAGAAAAAAAAAACATGTTTAGAGGCCATTTCAGAACATTAATTGTACAAGTACTTTTTAAAGGTGAAATAATTTTTTAGCCTTAAATTTTTATGCATATTTCTTTAAAATACATTTTTAAAAAATTGAAAATTAAGAAAATTCACTTTTAGACCTAAAACAGCCTAGCGAAATGTCTAAACAATTAAAAAAAAATGTATGCAACTTTTTTAACCATAAGGAAGCAATTTAGGGGGTAGCTTTTGCATAACTCAAATAAGTGACACCGTTTTGTTGGGCACTCTATTGTAGAGGGATAATAAAGGGCCTGGGAAATCTATAAAAGCTATAGCATTTTAAAAAAAACTCTAAAGATTGTGGAAAAGGCATGAAAGTTTTGACAAGGGCCTGAAAATCATAAAACTTTGTCAGGTGGCAATACTGAATTTTGCCAAAAGTACAAAACGTTGTTTTTGGTATGGAAATTAGCTTGTTAAATTGAAAAACATCAGGCTGCAGTCGTACAGTTTCTTAAATTTGAATCAAGAATTACGGTCGCGAATGTAGTTTACATTTCTGAATTTTAAATTTAAATCTTAAAATTAGTAATTTTAAATGAGGCTTTGAAATCGAGCATTTCAATTTGAAAGCCTTAAAATTAAAAAACTTGTTGAAACACTTTCAGGTTGAGAGTATTAAAAGTATTTCGTGAAAATCGTTAATAGTTATAAGCAATTTTAAATTGATAGCATTCTTAATGAAAATCATTTCTCATGAAAGCTTGATCAATTACACATTCTAAAAGAAACAGTGTTTGAAATAAAAAGACATTTAAATTGAGTGAATCATCCAAGATTGTAAAATTGTATTTCAAATTGCAAGCAATTGCAAGCCTTGATGCTTGAATATATTTTTTTAAGTGCTTGGAATCGAATAATTTTAAATTCGAATATTAATTGGACAATTTTAATTTTAAATTCTTAATAGTTGAGCAACTTTAGGTTTGCTCTTTTCAAAATTAAAATGCAGATAATATGAAATTACAAGCATTTGCATCTGAAGAATTTTGAATTAAGTCCATAAATTTAAATGGAATTCAATTGAATTTAATAGCGTTTAGAATGTGATAACTGCAAATACAGGGTTTGTCCAACAATTTTTAATTCAGAAATCTTGCATGCATTTACAGTTGAATAATTCAAACATTCCAGTCTTTTTTATTTCAAATTTGTAAACTTTCTAAGCAGAAGCCATAACTAGTGATCAATTTTATATTGAAATCCTTCAAGATTTGATAATTTAAAACTGTCAACGTTTGAAAACAAGAAATTTTAGTTATAAAACACATCCAGCAGTGAAAAATCTAAAATTGAATCTTTTCAACATTGAATAGTTTATAAAATGTTTAGTTTTCAAAAGTTTTCAAAAATTGTACAATTTAAAAATGAAAGTCTTAATAGTTCAACAAATTTAAATTAGAAATGTCATAAAATTAATTATTTTAAATGTAAATTTTCAAAAGTCGACAAACTTGATGCATAAGCGATCATAACTTGAATAGTTTTGAATACAAAAGGGCTTGCACTTTATATTTAGAAAATTAAAGTGTTAGAACTGTATTGTTTCAAAATGAAACTTTATAAATTGGATAATCTTAAATTTATATCGTTGGAAAGCCAACAATAATTTGGAATTGAATAAAATAAATTGAAGTTAAAAAAGTTATTAATTATGAAATTTTGGTTCAAAAGGATTCCAAACTGAATACTTTCAAACTAAAACTATTTTGAATTGTATAATTTTCATTTATTTTGATTTTATACATCGTACAATTTAAGAATTGAAGTCTTTCAGGTTAATATTTGACAATTTTAAATCGAAAGCGTTTGAAGTTCAGCAATCTTGTCTCAACATTAAATAAAAGTTTTAAATTGTAAACTGGAACCGATCATTAATTAAGTGCTGTAAGTTAGAAAAACTCGAATTAAAAAATAAAGCATGGAAACCTAAACGGTGCTAACTCCACTTTTTGTGTGAAAATTATGAAGGATTTTATATTTTTTACCCTAAAATTTCGCATTTGCCTAAATGTAT
Source organism: Andricus coriarius (assembly GCA_932066315.1). NCBI lineage: Eukaryota > Metazoa > Arthropoda > Insecta > Hymenoptera > Cynipidae > Andricus > Andricus coriarius. The sequence continues at coordinate 7,245 of CAKNWT010163741.1, forward strand.
TCAAATATTTTAAAGAAGTAAAACTAAGTGAATGAATTATACTAAAATATTCATTTTTTTAAAATAATTCGGTAGTCATTATAAAATTTTGACAAGCATTTCAGATGATTTTCTTAACGATTCATGTACAATTTTTATTGTTAATACAGGATAAAGCTAAAAAGTGCTAATTCGATTGATATTTCCATTGTATTATTATATAAAAATACAGCGAATTGAATACAAAAAGGCATTTAATATACAGAAAAAAATAATGTATTCAATCGGTTGCAGATTGTTTTTCTCGATAGGTTTGTTGCCTATGTTTATGTTCAAAGTTGTACAATTTCAAAAGGAACACCTCAATAGTTGAAAGATTGTAAATTTGAATATTCAAAATAAAACAATTTCAGATTGAACCTTCCAAATTGGACAACTAAAAAAATCTAATATTTTTTGAGCAAATAAATTACAACCCGAAATATTCATAATTCAACAATTGTAAAGATAGCTACACTGCTTAAAACTGAAAAATATTGACTGGAAAGTTTGAAAATGTAACTTAAAAATGTAATTTAATAATGCAATGTAAATAACGTTGCTACTAAAAGAAATAGAAAGGCCTGGAATCATGAAATTGATATTCTGTAGCAACCCTCTTGTGATATTATTGTTTTAGTCAGAAGAAAACAATAAAGTGTTAATAAAAAACCCTTGTGGAAATATGAGTATGAAGACCAAATTTTTTAACTGTACTATTTTTAAGAACTTTTAGAGCTGATTGTAGACCGTTAGACAGGGTATAAAAAATTGTTTTCGCTCACGTTGTTTTACTTTTTATTGTCTTACACCCTTTCGTCTGAGGACAGATCTTTTGTCCTAGTTTTTATCGTCCCAGTTTTGCATTTCAGGGTCAGGTGCACAGTAACCTTATATGCGTACCCTGATGTCCGAAGGTGAGCATGATTATGCAAACGCAAACGCAAACTTCTCGCGAGCTTGTTTGCTCTTAAAATAACAACGGAAATAATTGATTGCGATCCTTCTATCAGGAAATATCTGAAGAACTAAAAATGTTGTTTATAATCCCATATATGCTGAACACTAAACATATAGCTTATCAGTTTGTAAATTATGTAATTTTTCAGAATAAATCTTTGATCATCCCATTCCTGCTGGTGCATAGAAATATAATTTGGGCTGCTTATTATTATTTCATGCTTGAACAGGAATGGGGACCTATCCTGACTTCCAATTTGCCAGTAATTTTAGCCACATACCCTATTATGAAGGTTCATTTATCCCGACTTTGAAAAGAATTGTGAGGAATAATGTGACAATGTCGACAAATGGTGTATTTCGTAACGTAGATGTATATACCTTGCATTATGAAATGCTCCTTACGTATTGAAGAGGTAATCAAGTTATCAGGCAATGTTGATAAGAGACTTGTCCTCATTTTCTAAACAATCTATTGAGGCCAGTGCAAAATAGGTTTATTGCAGATGAAGCGCTGTGAGATAGTTATCATGCATAGGTATACGAAGGCTGATTGCAATATTGACGCGTAGAATTATTTTTCAATATCCATTATGAATGGACCAAACAAGACAATAAAGATGTCAATTGAAAAGAGTGTAAGATATGATTTATGTTAGATTCTGTGATTGTGGTACATTTCTTAACTTCTACTTACTTCTATCACTTACCTCTTGCATTCTATTATTATACACGCGATATTTATTTAATTTATGAAACGATAAATTCTTGTGACAAACGTTATAATTGATCGCACTCTGCCTTTCAGATTTATTTACAAAATATATCTGTTGCAAATTGTATGTAGCAGCGTTCCAGTTTCTAAATCTGTCCGCAAATTGATTACAATTTCCTGGTCTTTATTTAAATTCTATTGTTTCTCGAGAGAATGTAGCATCCGAAGCTTTTCACTCATAGTGAATCCGGCATTAATTTATTACCTAAGGTATTATAGCTAAATTTTTGATCGAAATATTTCATTTCTTATATTTTTCTAATTTTAGATTTAATGTAAGAAAGTTTTAGATGAGTCTGGGCTCGAGCCTGGGTATCATCAACTTGAGAAAAAGGATTGTACATGGGTCCAAAAACAAGATTGCCATCCCATAAGTTATTACTACCTCTTCGAGTTAGTCCCGGGATTTCATCTCCCTCTCCTTTAGTTGGATTTATTCCCCATTTTGCTACTTTGTGGTGGACTCGGGTCTTCAGTCTCGCTCTGAACTCGATTCTCCACTTTTATGATCTCAGCACTTCCACCACCCTAGTTTCCAGTCTCCCATACAAGACCCTTTATAAATAATGATTTACTTTTGCAAGCAAATTTCTTCATTAAAAATATATGTCCATATTTCTCATGCTTTAACTTTATTTCTAATATTGACTACTTAGTTAAATCGAAGTGTCTCTTCATCCCGAAATTCGGGATGTTCAGTGAAATATTTTTCATAAGCTTGGCTAGTCATCCCGAATTTTCGGGTCGATTAGGCTGTTTAATCAAAGGGACGCTATTATAAAAAGCCATTGCATATAAAAAAGTCATGAGAAAAGTTCGCTCGCTTTTAATTTTGTTTTCTTCAATTTTGAAGACTTTCCATTTGAACCCCTTCATTTTTGGACGTTTGAATTTAAATTTATTTGAATAAATAAAGACGTTATTTTGCCGTATACTGTACAATTTTAGAAGATTTAATATTGAAACCAAATAATTTTGGATATTTCAATGTAAAATTATTCAATTATTAATGCTTTTAATTTTAAATTGTCAAACTTAAAACTTTCCATTCAGGCTTCCATTTTGTTATTTTACAATTGAAAGATTACAAGATGGATATTTCCAGCTATTCCCAATATTTTTGTTTGAAATTATTCAGTTTGAAATGCTTCTTTTTATAAATTGTTTGACACGTGAGGTTTCCAATTTGAAATAAAGTTTTATGTTATCTACAATCTTGAAGGATTCGGAGTCTTCAATAATATTTTTCTATAAAAGCTGCAGATAAAATTCACTGGTTTTTTTGTGAAGTATGTGACTTTGGGAAACTATAAAAGCGCTATCGCCTGTTTTTACAGTAGCTGGAAGGGCGCCCGCGAAGATTTACGGAGGAGGCTTGAAAAAGGTGGGGACCATTTTATGAGTCCTCATTAACAACTTTCCTCACGCCTCTCTACAATATCTTTTTACTACCAACCCGTGCAATATCAGGCCACGTTTTAACCGACCCTCTTTTACGACGAAATCATTTAATTTTCTCATGCACCGTCAGTTTTTAAAACAGTTCGTGATAGAAGAAATCTAATCTTTAACTTTAAGAGACAG
>CAKNWT010163867.1:0-12484 GCA_932066315.1 Andricus coriarius
GTCACGAGCAAACCAATTATAGGAGATACGATGTTTGAGCATGACTGCTAGAATGTTTAGAAAATGGTGATAGATTTATCTCCCAAATTTTCTGTCTGCAGGAGATAGACGGTTTGTATATCTTAGCTATCTAGTTTCCAGTCCTACCTAGACTTTATTGGAAATTCAGCTATATCTCCCCAGCAATATATTTCTAGCTACAACAGCTATACCATTTTTTCCAGTGCAAATTAGACTAAAAGAACGTACTGACATATGTCAGTATACGTGAAAATATAATTTATGTTTTGAAAGCGTTTTGAAGAATTTATTTATGTTTTTTAATTTAAACAAATTATTGTGTTTCTTAACCAAAATTGATTAATTATTATGAAATATTGGATAAGCTATTTTGTGCTCAAAATTCTATTATTATATTTGTATTCAACGACCTAAAAACCGTAGGATACCCATTTTTATCAAATGGTGACTGTTTTGGAACTTTTGATTCTCAATATTGGATCAGCCATCTTGAATTCTGAAATTCTGTTATAAAATTCGAAATCAGCGACCCAAACAACTTTAGAATACTCACTTCTATAGAAATCGGTCCATGAATCTAAATTCTAATAGGAAACCGATAACTCTGTCAAAAAATTGTTTAAAAAAACTGAAAAAAATATTGTTAAGCTCAAATATTTTAATGATTGCTTATTCTAGCACCAATGAATAGGCGTCATACAAAAAAAATTGATTTGAGAATATTTTTGCAAAAAAAGTTGCTTCTATCAAAAGTTACCTTAATACAGAGAATCACCCATATGTCAATGCGTGTAAATTCGTGAAGACGGTATTTTAATTTTGAATCTTTTTATACGTACAAATACAGTGCTAAAGTCTAAAGTCAGGGAATACACTTCAATGCTTTAGCACGCAAACACGTCAACATTGGTCAATGCGTCTGAACTCGCGAGAGTAAAATACACAATTGAATTCGTCCCAATGCGTCACGGATAATTTCAGCAAGTATTGATTTATACAATTTAATCCGTAACAGGAAAACCAACGTGCGGGGCATATAGAATTTATTGTAAATGTTTAGTAAATTGTCTCGTAGCTTAATGGCGGTTACGCTGGACTGATTTACCTTGACCGCGCATTCATATGAATTCACATGCATTCAATTTGCGCTGTCTCAATTCATCTAAATGCGTCTCAATGCGTCTGAACGAATCATAAAACGGGATTCACGCGCATTACAAAAATGTTAATTCGCCCCAATCCGTATCAATTCCAGCGGCGGACTGGGTCTCTGGGCGCAGGGTGGAAAAGTTGAAAATTTAATTTCTTATGCAACAACCAAACTGTCCAATATTTAGGAAAACGATGCTATACGTTCATTCGATAGTTTAAAAAATCTATCAAATAAGTCTGATGCAAAATAATTTTATGAAATTCTGCTAAAACGATTCTGTCAAGTTGTGTTCCCAGTTGGCACAAAAACATTAACGTCCTGAGAACGTTCTAAAGACTATCCTTGGACGTTTGTGTTAGTTCAATTGATGTCCTAAAGACGTGTTATGTTCCAAAGACCGTCTTTGGAACATGGGCCGTCTTTAGCACATCAATTGAACTGGCACAAACGCCCTAGGAACATCTTTAGAACGTTCTCAGGACGTTAATGTTTTTGTGCCCATTGGGTTAAATTATATCCTTATGTTATGAACGAAATTATTATTCTACGGTTTGGAAAATTCAATAATAAGTCTTACACTTTTTTTTATTCAGAAAATATTGAGAGAGCTGGAAGAATATTTGAATAAAAGCCTGGGTTGAGAAAGATATATTTCGCTAATTTGAACGTTCAAAACTTTAGTCAAAATTTTCGCAAAACTTCAACCTTACAAAATATATATGTAATATTATATTTATACTAACATAGTTTAGAGGTTATATTTCTAGCAATTGATGAAAATATTTTTCCTAAAACACTTGAACATTTTTCGGTTAATTTTGTGAGATAAGAAATTGATTGCTTTCACGAATTATCACGATTTTGGAATATTGTAATTTTTGAGTCAATAAATGACAGAAACATGTAAAATCTGTTCTGAAAAAGACTTTATCAATGATTAATTAGTTGATCCAGCAGTATAGGAAACTGAGATAAGAAGATTTTTGGCTGCGCTTCATTAATTGTTCAATATCTTTGTTTATAAAAATGTATTCGTACACAAAGTTGTTCTAGGGGGCGCCCAAGTGTCCTTAGGGGCGCCACACCAACAGGGGCGCCCACCCTGAGCGTCCACGCCAGTCCGCCGCTGATCAATTCTTTCTTTTTTCCTGGGCGGTTATGTTTACAGATGAATATTTGTCATGCGTTTGTTAATTTTATGCTAACAGTGCATTTGTTTATATAATTTTTGTATAAAGTTAACAAATAATTATTGGGCGAAAAATTTTCACATCCATGTACACTAGAGTCCCGCTATAGTTACCGCTTCGGGGTTACCCTTAATCACTTCACACTATCTCGGGACTCTCCAAGCCATTTTTCTTCTCCTTTTTGTTTGTGGCTTCTTATAGCGCCGAACCGTAAACATCGCAACTCCGCTGACCTTGCAAGCACCTCTCTTTCGCCCTCTTGGAGCTCCTTGTACTGTAACTCAGAAACCACTATATCGGGACTCTAGTGTATCATCTTGTTAAGGTTGTATGTAGAAAAATCGATCTCTCAAAATTTGTTTAAAAAAGGAGCTATGCACATTAAAAACGAATACTTAAAGTTATATTCGACTTATTTTTAAATCTGACTTGAAATAAGGAAGCAACTAAATTTAAGTATACACACGATTTTGAATAAGGCACTTACTTATCTTAAATAAGAAATAGGCATTTCCCGAATGAAATAAAATGGGTCCATATCATTTCACATGCGGCAAGTCTCTCTGCGGCATGTCACAACTGCGGCATCTCTACCTACACGGAGAGAAGTAAACCCGAGCTGCTACTGCCAACACCGCAACTGTTGTTCGACAGTTTCGGAAGGGAGGAAAGCAGCAACAGTTACTGCGCCATCGTGAACCGTTCATGCGTACACCGTATCCGTTTTGCGTGAGACAGTAAAGCCAAGCGGAGTCGGAGCTACTGCCGTGGCAGTAATAGTTACTGGCCATACCACAACTACGGCAGTGCGCGCAGTAAAGCAGTAACAGTTACTGCGCTAGCATGAACCGTTCATGCGTACACCGCATCCGCTCGACGTAAGCCAGTAAAGCGAAGCGGTGTCGGAGCTACTGCTATGGCAGTAATAGTTACTGGAATACCGTAACGGCGACGGTGCGCGCAGTTTTACGCTCTGACAGTACATGTGAAGACGTAATTTCTTATAAACGTTATTTAATATACTCGTTACATCAACATAAAATGTAGGAAACATGTCAAACTCTTCTCGAATGTTGTCTGAAGTATATAAGATTTTATACTTCCAAATTGCAGGTGATTATATGACAAGCAAAATAAAGAGAGGTTCGATTGAATTCTCTCGATGTACCAAGTATACATCAAATACTAGAGAATCAGTAAATTGCAGCAAATTCCGTTCGAAATTATGAAAATTCATGTCTTTATGGCAGAAAAATTCAAAAAATGTGAGGTCATTAATGTGACATATAATAACAGCTGTAATAAAAACGTCCCTGGCTTTTTCCTCGTTGTTTGAATCTCTCGAGCATCAATTTCACGTTCCACGTACAGCTATTACACTAAAAACGATCTCACACTAAATATATAGCATCCAAAACTCGGTGACGATACATAAACGCGTAATTATTTGATGCATGAGACCAAGATCAACTGCTTCGTCTCGTTACAGCGCCCCCCAATCGCGTAGCGCAACAAGAGCTGCCACGCACGCAACGAGTCAGTTATCAGCAGTAACTGATGCTTAGGAAATATTAAAAATTTAAAGGTCGAGTTTCAGGCGATGAATGGAGACTGGGTGTTTGGAATGCTAGAGGAGTGAATGATCTTAAGATAAGAGAACTATGGGAAACTATGCACGTGAGGAAACTAGATATTTTATGTGTACATGAGACGAAGAAAAAAGGTCGCGAATGTAGAAATACAGAAAATGGGGTATTGAAAGCCGGTTTTGAAATCTGGTCAGAAGTAGGTAGCGAAGCACATGGTAGTCAAGGGGTCGGTTTAATTATGAATGAAAAAGCAAGACAGCATCTCAAAGATCATGATTTTGTATCTCCTAGATTGTTGTGGGCTAGAATGAACGTAGGAATCAGGAGATTATTCATCGTAGCGTGCTATGTCCCAGTTGATGTAGACCCGAAAGAAGTCAAAGACGCCTTCTGGGAAACTTTGAATGATACAATTAGTACTTGCGATCAAGGTGAAAGAATAATTTTGCTCGGAGATATGAACAGATGGGTCGGCGTCCAACGTCAAGATACAGATGCAGAAAGAGTTCTAGGTAAATTTGGGGATCCAAGAAAAAATTATAACGGGGAAAAGTTAGTTAGCTTATGCTTAGAAAAGGGCCTATTCATTACAAATACTTGGTTTCGACATAAAATGATCCACACCTACACCTGGTGTAAAGAAATAACCGCAGTATAATTGACTTCGTTATTGCGGATGAAAGACTAAGAGAACTAGTTAAAGATACAAGAGTGGATAAGGAAGAAAGAAAACAAACAAAACACGAAAAAAACGCGAATCAAGATTGAAAATTTACAGAAACCGGAAGTTCTAATAGCTTTTCAGAATAAGATAAACGAACACATAGATGAGGCAACTTGGGAGTGGTTTAGAATCAATAAAGATGTAGAGGGCAGGTGGACTATGTTACAGGAGAATATTGTTAAAAGTGCGATTGAAGTATGTGGTACGGCGGTAGTAGGAATAAAATCTGGTGATGCATGGTGGAATGATGAAATTAAGGCAGCCCGACAAGAAAAGAGAGAAGCGTACGAAATAACGTTAAACATCAGAGGTCTTAGCGATGAGGAGAAAAGTAGACTTGAAAATGATGACAGACATAAAAAGAAGAAAGTTAAACGACTAGTCAAGGAAAGTAAGGATAAAATCAGAACAGAAGAAGAGAAGAAATTACAACAAGACTTCCAAGGAACCATGAAACTAATATTTAAAGAGATGAACAAAAATAAAAGTACAGACTTTGTGAGCATGAGAAGCAACAAAGTTAAAATGCTGTATCATACGGATAGGATAGTACACGCTTTAAAAGACTCTTTGAAACAATTATTAGGAGGTGAAGATATAGATCAACAGAGCTGCGAGATAGAAAATAATACATCAGAAAAACCAATTGAAAATGTCTGCGTCACTGACGTTATTGATATAATTAAGAGTTTAAAAAATGGTAAGGCTGCTGGTCTAGACAGTATTAATGCTGAAATGCTCAAATACGGTGGCGAATTGATAAATTTATGCATCGAGACGGGACAAGTCCCAGACGATTGGAGAAAAGCGATTATCGTACCAATATACAAAAGAAAGGGAGATAAAAACAACTGCAATAATTACAGTGGTATCAGCTTACTAAATACCGTCAGTAAAATATACTCAAAAATACTTACTCGTAGGGTAATGGAAATTACAGAAGAAAATATATGGGAACTCCAAAGTGGATTTATGCCGGGAAGATCATGCACAGATCAGATATTTAGCTTAAGACAGATCACAGAAAAAAGTTTAAGAGTAGGAAAGAAAGTTTTCTGTGCATATGTTGATCTAGAAAAAAGCATTTGACAAGGTAAAGAAGTAAACTTTGGAAAGTCCTTAAAGAGTACGGAGTCCATGGATGGATCCTACAAGCAATACAAACAATATATGCAGGCAGTAAAGCGAGTGTAAGCGTTAATGGGAAACTGAGTGACTGGTTTGATATTAAGCAAGGTGTTAGACAAGGATGCGTTATGTCCTCATGGCTATTTATAATATTTATGAACAAGTGTCTAAGAATGGCCCCCTTTAACGAAGAAGGTGTAGATCTCGAAACAGTGAAGGTGCGTGGTTTGGCTTTCGCAGATGACAAGATTATTATGGCAGACTCAATCGAAGACTTGCAAAGAATGTTGAACAAACTTGATACAAGCATGAAGAACATGGGCCTCAAAATTACCGTAAATAAAACAAAGGTAATAGTCTTTGAAGGAAAAAGTGAGAAAACAATGTGCAACATTGTCCTGTATTATGAGAGATTAGAGCGAGTTCACAAATACGTATATCTGGGTAGCCTATTCACTAGCGACGGAAAAATAGATGGAGAGTTAGATAGGCGCATTAATAAGGGTAAGAAGGTTATCGGTGGAGCAGGTTCCATTCTCAGAAATAAAAACAAATCAAAAGAAACTGAAATGACCGTATATAAATCCTTACTTGTACCGGCTGTACTATATGGTAGCGAGACATGGACATGTAAAGAAAAGAACATGAGTAAAATTAGCGCGATTGGCATGAAACCTGTGCGCACAATATGCGGGAAAACACTGATGGACAAAGTCCGAAACAAGATAATCCTCAAAGAATGTGGTACAGGGAAGACACTAGTTAATATATGGGAAAGAAATCAGTTAAGGTGGTTCGGACATCTTGAGAGAATGGAAGATGAACGACTGACCAAAAAAGTGTATAAAAGTAAAGTAAATGGCAGAATTCCCAGAGGTTGACCGCCGAAAGAATGGATAGAGTCTGTGAATGAGACATTAATCGGAAGAGAAATAAGAAGCCATAAAAACACGAAAACTTGCATGAAAAATGCATGGACGTGAAGAAAGCTAGAGTAGTATGCCAGGACAGAAAAGTTTGGCGACAAATAGTTTATAAAAAGAATGTGAGTAGAGTGAATGACGCCTGTAACAAAGACCTTGGATACTAATGGGCCCAAGTGGCGAGCCACAAATAACAATTTTGTGAGACTCTCCACACGGGGTGATCGCCAGAGAGGTTGATCAGCAACCTGGGTCGGAGCAGTGTTGCGGAATGTACGTGTTATTTAAATAAATAATACGAGAATTCTAGATCAATCTAAAATATCTATACTTTACACCTATATACCCATCTACCCCATACCTATATACCCATCCTCACACTACAACTTTCCAACCGAGCGATTCACGCCTATCCCGAAAGGGAAACGGCAAAATGGTATAATAATAACAATATGCGTTTAATCATAGTATAGGTACAATAATCTTCAAATTCATTCATTCACTTCGTCCACATTGAAGCTTATATTTTTCCTCTCATATATTACATAAAGTATTATTACATAGAATATTTCAGTGTAACGTACGAGATGGATCCATCTCCCCCCCCCCCCGTAATGGCGTTTCGTATTTTGTTAACAGTCTCATATGTATACAATTATAATAATTTCCTAAAAATTAATCAACACTGTCATTTATACTGTTCAAAATATAAGAATTTGCAATTGCAAATCTATAAACTTGAAAAAATTTCACTTTTAAATCTTCAACATTAAACTATGTCAAAAAGAAGGATTCGAAATTGCATGATGTTCTATTATACACATTAAATATTGAAGAGTCTTCAACTAAAAATATTGAAAATTAAAGAATTTTAAAATCCAAGTCGTCAAAATTGACAATAGCTTGAAAATGATTATAACTCTTCAAAATTATAGAACTTTGAATTCTAGGTCGATATAATTCTCGCGTTTTTAATTTGTACAATTTACAATTAAAAATTATGCAATTTTTATGCTTTACAATTAAAAATTGAATACATCTAAAATGTTCATCTAACATCCTTCGTAGAAAAAACGACTTGAATCTTTCGTTAAAAAATCTAACTTATATCTATGTAAAAAACTTAAGTTATGTGAAAATGATGCATATATAAAAATCGATTAGTTATTTTTATTTTCATGTTAAAGTTATCTAACCAAATATTTATTGGGATAATGAGAAATTTTCGTGAAATTCCTTGAGTTCTAAAATACATCGTTTATGATTTTAAAATATCTAAGCAAAATATAGCATGTTTTATAGCAAGATTTTTCGTTTTTTTATTTCTATACCCCCACTCCTGCACCACTTCGAGCGAGAGAAAGATTGCTGAAGGTTACGATAGGGCATTCGATTTAATGTCGCGTGCATATCTGACTCTACAGTTCCGTTCAGTGTATATGTATTAGGTATTTTAATTCCACACATTTATTCGCGGAAATGAATCAGGTAATAGAGAGTATATTCGGTCGCGAAACTAAATCGGCTGATATCAAATCAACCGACGCAACTCGGTATGGAATCGTAAGTAAGGATATCCTGGAACACGAAATCAATAGAGAATCCTTTAAAAATACCTTTAACCTTTAATTTGAACCAACATTCAGTAGGTAGGTTGCAGTATAATTGGGTACGTGCGGGATGTCCATGGAAAAAACTGGGAGTAAGAAGAGTTGCAGGTAATGTGCGATGTGAGGTAACAGCCACCAGGGTAACTGTATCTGGTAGTAATGCCGTTCGATACGAGACTGTCTCGAGATCGCATCGAAAAATCGCGGGGTTTTCTCGTATCAATATTAGTGGTGTGGTCCTTACAATGTAGGTAGTCCAGCGCCCCCCCCCCCCCCATTCTCCAGGAGCGCAAATAGGTATAGTGAAGAAAGTTAATACGACATTTATGATTTGATTAAAACTTTGCCATATATTTTACACACACACACACACACACACACATAAATATAAATATATATATATATTCGGTTAGACTTTTCTGGAGTCAAACCAGAGGACCCATGACAAAGCCAACGAACGGGTTCTCCGGTTACGGATAGAGGGTCCCTATACCCAGGGCTTCTGCTGAATATGGTTACACTAATTAATAAGCACTCGCGAACAATTGTCCAGGGGTGGTCCCGAAGGAATTAACCCACATACGGAGGCGTGAAAACCATGACAAAAGCTGAATGGCACCTGGGTGATGTGTCTCTAACGGTGACTCTGGGATACCGAGCGACCTCTGAGAGTATGCAACCTTATCCTTGCATGCGGGGCTCTACAAGACTGGACGAACCCGTTTCCCTAGATTCTCGTGGAAACAACAATGATGACATTAAACATATTTGTAGGAAGTGCGGTTCAAAACAATCGAACGCGACAAATATGCCGATTACCCGAGAGTTGGGGGATCCAATCAAGGCGAAGTCAATACGATGGACTGGCGGAATCTCGGGACTTTTGGGTGGACGGCTCGACTCAATGACGACCTGCTAGAATGCTACGACACCAACATAGCCCCTGAACGAGAAGGGTACATCGCACGACTGCCTGCTCCGTGGAGCGAGAAACACCCAGAGCTCTCCAACTTTTCGCATCAACGTCAAGGTTTCACTGGTTAATAGCCTGAAAAGCATCCCTGCGTGTTCACAAAATGCTAAGACACTTGCTTCCTGAGGCTATACGAAACTTTTGCCGGATCATCGTATTGACTCCGTCACAGACTGTGATTAACTACCTCACGGCCGTGAGACGTGGTTACGGTTGACACTTTACCGTGATTTTGCTGAGAGGACAACCGCACGATTTTTCTGGGAGCGCTTGCTGATCTGAAAAACTGCACCCGCTCCCAGAGAAATTACGGTACAATTCCATCTGTTACCACGTCTCACGACCGTGAGATAGGTGGTTACAGTCTGCGATGAATTCAATACGATGATCTGGTGAAAGTCTCGTGTAGCCTAAGGACACGGAGCGACCCAAGGATGACCGCCATTTCTATTTTCTCCGCAAGTGTCTTGTCATTTCGTTGATACGCAGGGATGCTTTTCAGGCTATTAGCCAGTGAAACCTTGGCACCTCCAAGAGCGCCGATGATCAAGAAGATTAGCTTAACAGAATATTCCGGATCTAACCGTCGCAACTCCCTTATAAGGTCTTTATAGCTCTCTTCCTTTTCGTTCTCCTTGTCTATGACGTTTTGGTCAGCTGGTGCCGAGAATTCGTTAACGAACGATGTCAAGGAGAACTATGTCAGGCCTCGAGTGCGCAACAGAAACAATTGTGGATAATATGAAGTTCCAGTATATGCGGCACTTCTCATTTTCGACAATTGACTCTATTTCCCTAGGAGCGTTTAGTGTAGCGGTATTTGGGCTAATGCCGCAAAAGTGACAGAGATGGTAATAAAGCACTCTTAGTGCTTTCCGTATGAGTTGGACCAGTAGATAGTATGTGTCCCAGATGCTTGGGGTGTGCATGACACGCTCTGCAGCTATCATCGGGAATCTCTTGGCTCAAAATGTGGCGTCGGTATGCTAGAGTGGAAATGACACATCTTGGCATGCGAAAATGAAACCCTCCGTGTCCGACTTCAATCCGGGTGATTTAAGGAAAGCAAACGCATGTCATACGACATCGACTGATCCTCCACATTTATGTGGAAGATGCCGTGCATCATCTAGTCGAGGAGCTCTTTGCGGAAGTTTTTCTCCTTTGCTTTCTTAATCCACGCCTTTAGAAGTGAGTACTCGGGATGGATAAGATTTTATGGATTATGCTCAAACATGATATTGAAGTCAAGGCCGAGTGTTTTAGCAGCCTCCTCAGAAACGCCCCTTTGCCCACTTTTTCGTGTTCCCTGATCATTTTAAGAAGAGGGTCTGGTCCATTTGCGATGTGCTGTACCTAGAATAATACTGTTTTGAAGACAATTAAGATGCTCATATGCATCACCTTTCTGGACCCGATATCTAGGGATCTGAGCTCTTCTTTGTCCATGGAACGAATCCAAATGAATAGAGTACTACTGGGACGGCGAGCATATTCGTCGCAGATACTTTGTTCCTCGCCGACAGTCCGGAAGACCATATCCGTCAGATGAGACGTGTGTATCTGCATCGGAGAGTAAATTTATTGATGTCACGTCCTGAATGCGGCTCTGCGGCACGCCCAGGTATGTATAGGTCTCTCCAGCGCCAAGGTATCGTAGAGCGCTTCCATCGACGAACTCAGGTTCTTCGGGGATGCCATTAAGTTTTCCTTCCTTCAAATAAACCTTGGCGCATTTATCTAACCTGAAATCCATTCCAATCTCTTGAGTGTACTCTTTGACAATGTTTAGAGCTAGACGCAGTTTCTCTTTATTGTTAGAATAGATCTTAAGATCATCCATGTAAAATACATGAGTGAACTTATGCTTTCGATTTCCTCGGCACTATTTCGCAGACTTTTATGCGAAAAATTCGAGATTTCTGGGTGGTTCTCGCACCACAGAGTATGCAGTCGCGCCATGTAACCTTTTCGTTCAGGGGCCATACTGGTATCATAGCACTCCAGCAGGTCGTCCCTGAGTCCATCCTTGTAGAGCCCCGCATGCAAGGATAAGGCTGCATACTCTGAGAGGTCGCCTGGTATCCCAGAGTCACCGTCTGAATCACCTCACCCAGGCGCCATTCATCTTTGGGCAGGATTGTTACGCCTTCGCTTAAGGGTTACTTCCTCGGGAGCATCCCTGGACAATTGTCCGCGACTGCTTATTAATTATTGCAACCATTTTCACCAAAAACCCTTGGTACAGGGCCCCTCTATTCGCAACCCGAGTAAGCATTCGGTGGCTTTGTCATAAGCCCTTCGATTTGATTCCAAAGGAATTAAAACCGAAGCCGAAACATATATAGTTAAATATAATATATAGAATAAATATATAGAATTATTATTCATTCTTGGCATTTAGCAATCGCATACTTGTTAATTTGAAATGATTTATTTGCTTAACCCATTAATGTCCAAAGTGACCATAATTTTTCACCGATTTCGACTGTATAACTTTTGATGAAAACTCACTAGAAAAAAAAAAATGAAATACATATTCTGATGCGTTCAGGATCGCTCTTTCCGAATCTGGTGACGAAATTGAAGAAAAATTATTCCTTATGCCCTTTTTTTGCCATTTTTTGAAAAAAGTCAATTTTTTTCCGGATTTTTTTTCCTTTAATCATAAAAATGACCCTGGTAACGTTATCACATGGTGCTGGAAAGTATTCAAATTTGATCATCGATAATTTTCCTTGAAACATATGCACTTAAAAAAAATTTTTGAAATCGATGATTCCAATATGGCGACCATTTAAATGTGACATAATGAGTGTTTCTGACACCGTGTGGATTCTTTGTTGAGAGTGCTTTTTTTTTAAAAATACTTTAAACAAAAGTTTTTTATTTCAACGAGTTATTTCGATAATTGGCCTCGAATTTCGGGCCCAAACCATTTTGGGCCTTATGAGTCCCAAAACATGTTAAATAGTAGAAAAAATCTTATTTTTTATTTCAGATTCGGAATCTGCGGAAAATTTCATGTGAGAATACATGAACTCAAAAAGAAAGAAAAAGTAACTTAAAAAAAACTTTTTCACAATTCTAAATATTTAGGACCAGAGTTACTTGTATTTAGCGTGCCTATTTTTCAGCAGGATATCTCATTCCGTGTGCACGTAAGTTGGGGA
>CAKNWT010163868.1:3763-14913 GCA_932066315.1 Andricus coriarius
CATGGCTGTATGTACAAAGCTTCAATGCTAGCGTACGTTGCCAATGTAAACCTTAAGTTCGCTTAAGGAATAAGAAGAAGAAGAAGATCTTCAAACTGCGCATGCGCGAAAATTGTTTCGCGCACTGTCTGCTGAAATAAGGTCCTTTAGAGACCATTTAGAAGCATGAAAAGGTCAACTTTTGAGGTGGGTGTTGCAAAAACGATTTATGGTTATACTAGACTTCTACCTGGGATTGGCTTAGACTAGCTACCCTTTTCCGAAATCATTTTTTTTCTCGTAGTAGTAAAACTTGGTAGGTACTTATGATGGCCGTAATTCTTTAAACAAATTTTCAAGCAAATCACCTGAAGGAAAAAAACTGAAATAGCTAGACTTTCAATTCGATATTTTCTGCTCTCATTATCAAGCTATCTCTTTTATTTTTTTAGTGTCAGTTCGTGATAAATGAAACTTTCGTTAAGAGTAAATTTTAAAGAAAAAAATAATATAGATGAATAAATATAGGTCCCTGAAAAGTGTCAAAATGGCAATATTCAACATTAAATTACAGCTTCAAATATAAAGTTTTTTGGAGTTGAATTCTTGATTAGCCCATAGGAACAAACGCGCTTTGCGCCACCTCTAAATATTAATGACAAATTCTATAAAAAAAACTATGCTATTTTTTTCTCAATAGGAATGCAATGCTGCATAAAAATTTCGGACATTCCAAAACTAATACGTTTTGGACCACCCTAATATAGATATAGTCTTACTACATACAGGCCTGGCACTTACGGGGCCGTTGCTCCTTCCGAATCACATGCACGGAGATCGATCTCCTTATTATTCCTTCGTGCACAAAACCATCTTAATAGTGCAGCTATTCAGATTACTCATGCAAAGAAACAGTTTTTATCAAACATAAATTTCGCATATCTTCAGAATGTTTATTTTTCAACTTCGTTGTCAAGGAGAATTTGTTGGTTCTATGATGCTTTTACGCTGAATCGGTTTTGATAATTAAAACAACAAATTATGTAAGACATCCAATTCTTTTTTCTGTGAGGAAAGGTATTTCTGAGGTCTATTCCCATTCCCATGGCCAATTTTAGTTAATTATTATCAACTTGAATAAATTTGTGTAAAATATTATTGCCCTCGCGGAAATCGCCATATATTTTCCCTATTACCCATCTGGCCCCGATCGGACTGGCATGATCTGGCCCAGGTAGGGCTATTTTCATGACCTAGAGTCGTGCCATACCGGGTTGCCCGTTTTGCAACATCACCTAGTACATGTTAAGGGAAACGCTGAATTTTGTATCAGAGTGGTACTGCTTTTTACTTTATTGACACGTGAATTTAAGTGTAAACTTTTGATGTTTATAAAATATTATTTAAGCTTAGTAAAGTTATGACGAAGTTTTAAAAGGGCACATTGCGGGTTCGGAAGTAGCGTACGATAGCCGGATTGCCATATACACGTGACGTGTCGAGTGAAAGTAAGTAAATCAGTGAAATTTAACCTCAAAATTAAAATTACATTATATAATTTAAATTAAATTTCAATCCTATTCAAGCTCTTTACTAAAACTAAAATTTCATTGTAATTATAGATGTCGCTTGTGCCAAATTCAAGGCCACAGAGGAGGAAATGCGTTCCCACATAAGCACAATATTTAGCAATGCTATAGATTGGGACGGTAATCGCAAACAACGAAAAGCTTGAAGTATATTATCATAATTTCTAAGTAATAAATAATACAGTTCAGTTTATCTTGTGTACTATTAATTATTTAAATTGAAAATTCCCCATAATTTTTAATATAACTCAATCAAGACCTGATAGGGTACGGACTTGGCACTGACCCGGCATACCGATCGGGCTAACAAGTTCGGCCCAGACTGGGCCGTGCGTTTTATCACGGGTCTGATCCGACCAGGCTTCCCGATCTGGGCCCAATTTGGCCAGGTCGGGGCCACGGCAAAATTTCTGCGAGGGTGACATTGTTTTCTGGAATGCACATTTATGTATCGGAATTCGGAAGTCAAAAGTGATTGGATAGTTAACTGATTTAATTTGTTTTTCTTAGTATTTTCAATTGCTATATAAGTTATTAAGTTTGAAATTAATTATTAATTAATTCATAAAAAATTTTAATTTTCCAACGCCAAACCCCGAAAGGCCTTAACGCAACTTATTAATACCCAATCGGAAAAACTTAAAACTTAAATTTAAAAAACATAACTTGAGCTCAAATTAAAACTTAATTTTTTATGCGTTCATCGAAACGATCTTGAACATCACTGTCGGTCAATATTTTCACGAGATCATTGGAAGATTCGATCACATTGGTGTATGAAACAGAGTCTCCACTTATTCTTCTTCTTCTAATAATCCAGTGGGTCAGTGGTTCCTTGAACATCAAAATGGATCCCACAACAACTAAACCCAGACTTACTGACGCAACACAGACCCAGAGAATCGGAGAAAAGCTGTATCCTTCGACTTGACATTGGAGTTCAGTAGGAGGTATTTCGCTAAAGACCTTGTTATGTACTGAGGCCGGAGAGTTGCACCTGTAAAATTCAAATTAGCATGTAAACTTATTGGCCAACATCTGTGAAAATCGGAGGTTAATTGCTTGAAACCCTAATGTACACCTAAATTCCTAAATATAAAAAATATAAAAAAATAAACCGAATTTAAAGGACTTCAATTGCATTAATTCATTTAAGAAAATTTAACAAAATTCAACGTTAATTCATCTTTTCAATAAAAGATTTCTCATTTCATCCAAAGAATCCGAGAGCACATTCCCGTACGAAAAGATATAACAGACATAGTTTTTAACCATCATATTTTTATTTTATAATGTTTCCTGTCATTTATTTCTTCATTTTACTGCGGTCGCGAAAAAATGACACAAAAGTGATTAGAAGAGGATCTGACAAGCCTACAACGGGCAAATCTTATCGTGTTATTTTTTCGAAATTGCGATATTCCCCGAACAACTCTTGCCCCATTTCCAAAATTCATCAGAACATCTTTTCATCCAATCAAAGCCAAAGACTACAATTGCATGACTTCCCCAGACATCTCTTCCCCATTTATAAGGAAGTCCCTAGAGTTTGGAATTTATGTGGGATTTTTCCCCATGCTATACGATACAATATCGACATATGAGTACGAGATTATCGCGCATATTTGCTATTATACAGGGTGTTTTTTTTAACTTGAGACATCGAAATATTTTAAACCCCTCCTGGAGGGTGGGGAGGGGTAAATTTGTTTAAAGTCGGTTTTCCCCCTCGAAAATAAAAAGTTTTTATTACGGATATTTTTTTACAGGATGTGTATTTCTTGAGATATTTTGATGTCTCAAGTTTAAAAAAAACACCCTGTATAATGGCATCGACGACCGAATCTTCTCGGAGTATCTCTTCCCAGTTAAAAATGGAGTCTCTCACAATGTGGCATGAATGGGAAAAACTTCCTCGTGTATCTCTTCCTCAGGAGAATATTGAGTCTCTCATACAGTGGCATGGTCAGCCAAGTCTTTCTCTGGCAGAACTTATCCAGTAAAATTTTAATTCCCACACACAGTGGCATGGACAGAAAAGTCTTTCCGGGCAGGTGTTCCATGGGCATGTTTTATCCAGTAAAATATTCAGTCTCTCACACAGTGGAATGGACGATCACGTCTTTCCCAGGGAGGTCTTCCCTAGGCAGATCTTCCTTAAGCATATGTCCCCCAGTAAAATATTAAGTCTATCACGCAGTGGTATGGGCGCCCAAGTCTTCTCCCGTCTTCCCTTTCGGGACAGGTCTTCCTCAGTAAGTTATTAGCTTCCGCAGACAATAGCATAAACGAGCATGTTTTCCCTAAGCAACTGTTACCAAGTAGAATATTTAGTCTCTCACGCAGTGCACAGAAAGAACGAGAGGTTCGTTAATGTTGCGGCTCAAGTGAAAGTTGGCATCCTTTAGAACTCTTTTGAGGGTTTCTTTTTAGTTCGTTAATATCAGATAGATGGCAGCATTAAAAAAAGATCGGCATTCGGTACAATTTTTAAACATAACCTTAAAAACGATCACATCTCACGTCCATTATCTTCCTTTCAAAAATGACTAATCTGTATAATTTTAGTCTCTTTATTAAATTTTTCCCAGTGCAATGTCATTAAATCTGTATTATAACGTAAAAGCTGCATCAATAACTTGTAAAATCTTCGAAGTGAGCCGAGGCAGAAAATGAGTTCTGTACAAAAAGTTTCTATTAGGATTCATACTTTGGGTTCCTTTGAAACAACTTATCATTTTGGGTTCCTTTTTAGTAAGAGAGATTCCTTTTTGTTGCAACTCCCTTGGAACCAAAAATCGATTCTAATAGAAACCCCAGGTTTTTCTGCGTGGCATGGATGTGCAAGCCTTCCTTAGGAATATCTATATCCAGTGTAATATCGAATCTCTCACGGAGTGGCATTGCCGTGGAAGTCATTCCCGGGCAGGTCTCCCTTAAAAAATTACTATCTTCCGCACACAGTGCCATGGACCAGAAAAGTTTTCGCGGGGCAGGTCTTCCCTGGGCATCTCTTTCCGGATAAAATATTGAGTCTCTCAAACAGTATGGTATGGACGCGCTAGTCGTCCCCGGGCATTTCTTGTTTAGTAGAACGAGACCGATGGCGCGCTTGAGCACGCGTGTTTTCATTATTTTAAATATTTTTTAATTATCTTTGACATTTTTTTTGCAGTTCGAACTAATTTGAATTGATCCGAAATAATCCGAAGCAAGTTTTCAGTCCTTTTCAACCCTTCTCAATTCATGTTTCAGCTACAAATTAAATGCCAATCTTAATCCATGTCTCAACCCCAAATTCAATCCAAATGGATCTGAGGCTCACTTTTCAATCCTTCTCCATACACGTATCAGCACCAACTTCAATCCGATCCATACCGAATCTATTATCCAGTCCGTGCCTCCAATCATTTTGAATCCGTGGGACTTGACCTATTCAACCGGAATGAATCCAACTGAATCCGACATCAGTCCGAATAAATAAGTGGGAATCCGATACCCAATCCGAATGAATCCAAAAATCATCCCAAGGTATTTTTTAATCTTATCCATGCTCTTAAGTCCGTGCACTCAATCCGAGTTAATCGGATACCAATCCTAAGCCAACTTTTAGTTCTTTTCAATCTGTGCCTCAGCATAAACTTGAATCTTAACACACGTTTTTATCCTTTTCAATCCTTGCGCTCAATCCGATGAATTTGAGGCCTATCCAAAAAGTATTTTCAATTCTTTTCAATTCTTGCACAAACATCAACTTTAATCCAATTCAATCCGAATCAATCCGAACTCGCCATTCAATTCTTTTCAATCCGAATGAAGCTATCCCTTTCTATAAAATATTTAAAATTTTGACAATTTTCAAGTATCTTTCAACGTTTACCAGAAATCTTAAAAAGGTATCAAATTTCGTCAATATTAATACTAATTATTATTTATTATTAATCATTTAAGTTTTCGCGTATTTTATTGGATTAGTTTGTGGTGGCCGAGGACCACCCCTTGTATAAAACCGTGAAAATTTTGCGAGTTTCGCGTATCTCATCATTTTCGAGATAACTCAAATTTGTTTATTTTTGAAATTTTTCTACTGGGCTACTTCGGTCTGCCCAAGGACCATCCCTATTTGGAACACCCTAAAAAGTTGATCAGTTTTCGCGTATCTCTACTTTACTTCACTATGTTCTCTGTTTTGAACTTTGAAAATCTGTGTATTGAGTTAGTTTGAGTTCCCTATCCAAAAACTAAAAATCCAATTAGTTTTCACGTATCACTAACCGTATCACTAACCCAGGGCGTAGATTTCTGCGCCTGCGCACTCCCCTACCTATTGCTGGTAGGGCCGATAGGGCTGCGACTGGTAAGCCTATTGAAAAACTTTCAACTACCAAATAGTGAGAAAAGAGGCACCACTTTGTATGTAACTAAGCCTCCATTAGGTGACAATGGTTCATGAATTTTTTTCTTTTATTTGATACTCCTACTTACATATTTCTTTTGTAACCATTTCCAAAATTAAAATTTATGTTTTTATACTTGCAAGATTCAGTATTATTTATTACAAGCCCAAAATGGAGGTTTTTTGAACAGCAACGTTATTCTCAGGACACTGGGTTGTACACAACCCAGGGGTAGTAGATGTGTCATGAAGGCCCTGAAAATGTTTTCAGTTTTCGCGCATCTCTCACTGTTTTCGAGATAACTTTAATTTTGATTTTGTTTTGAATTCTGCAAACACTTTCTTCCCTCTCCTCTATGTTTAGAGAAACTATCCATGAATTTCAGGAAAGTTATAGTAAAAATGTGAAATTCATATCACACAGTCTTTGAAGTCTTATCTTTAATTGTATATCATTAAGCTATTTCCCTTTCGGCGAGCCTCTAGGGGTAAGCGTGACACTACCCGATTCGGGTAGTGTTTTTTAGGTGGATAGTTTCTTGTAGTAAAATAACTACAAGTGTGGGCTCACCACACCCATAAATACAGCCCATAAATCTTGAAAAATATTTACGGGTTCTCGAGATACGACTAAAAAGGTCCAAGTCTTAAATGACAAGATTCAGTCGGCGATTACGACTGTCGATCGCGAGAGCGGTGATTGCCGAGAATTTCTCAGATTTTGTTTCTTATCTTCAAAAAATGGATGGGGCCTAAAAGAAACTACGCAACTTGCGGCGGCAGATAGAAAATACGTATATAGCTCAATCTATACTATGTTAATAGAAATTTATATATACTTAGTATAGAGTGTCAGATACGTATTTTCTATCAGTCGCCAAGAGTTGCGTAGTTTTTTTTAGGACCCATCGGAATATTCACGGGCTCCCAAGATATAACAGCAAATGTCCAAGTGTGTGCGTCGAGTTTCAGTCGGCGATCACTGTTGACTGAAGACACGCTTGGACATTTTTAGTCGCATCTGGAGATCCTGTAAAGATTTTATTAAGTTATATGGGCTTAAATTGAAGATAACACTCTAAATAATGTGTGGTATAAATTTCAGACTTTTGCTATAACTTTCCTAGGTCATCCCGTAACTTGAATTTAAGATACAAAATTCGTAAAATTTTTGGATTTTTTAATAAATTTCTCACGTGGTATATTTTCTTCAGAAGGCCAAGAATATATCTTTTTTTTTTAAAGTTTATCGCTCCTTTGTTGCATGCAAGGCCGTGGCCTTGCATGCAACATAATATACTGGCACGTACATAATATACATATACTTCCTTGTATGCTGCTGCCTTGGCGGGTTCCCCGAAATTTTTTCCTGCTGCATATCCTCCTCCCGAAATTTTTCCTGTTGTATATCCTCCCCCCGAAAAATTTTTGTGGCTACGGCCTTGGTTGCATGAGTAATTGCGTTTCAAAGTTAGCAGTAATTTTTAATACAGTACACTCCCGGTAACTGCCAGTCTAACGGGGCTGTAGGGGAGTATAATTCCAAGAAGTTGGCACTTATTGAGTACACCCACTCTGCTCCGTCGTAAAACGACGCTGCGTTGGAGCTGGCACTTTGAGACATGCGCAGAGACTCGCAACCGCTTAAGTGGCGGACACAATGGAGTGTGCGTTGAAATACGTGTAGAGGAGAAGTGGCAAAAAGTGGAACTTACGGAGCTTGCACTTAGCGGGAGTGTACTTTAGCACTTTCTCTGGTCGTATCGACAATTTTCGACTGTTGTGTATGTTATTCAAAACGCTTACTGAAATTCAACAATATTTTTATTCAGTTCAAATGCAAACTTTCTAACGGAAGGGCGGAGGGAATTCTAAAATACTCAAAAAGTGCTTTATATCATACTTGCATTTCGGTGTACCCAGTCCTAATTTCCAATCTACCCATGCTACGCGCATAGAGTTTCCGCAAACGTAGACACGGCGAAAAAAAACAGGAAACCTTAAGATCCTACAAAAACTTTCATTTATGTGGAAAAAAAACTTTCATATATGCAGGTTTCATACACAATGTTATAAAATTCTGATTGAATTGCTAGTTGCATGTATTGGAAATTTTGTTCACTTACTTAACAAAAATTTCTCAAACTTCAACTAAAATTTGAATTAAAATGTAAACATGATCACTTAAAAGTGGGCATTTTTTAATTTCCGCTTTAATCATTAATTTCAATTTAAAAATTCGTATTATTTATCATTCTCTTGTTTTCAGATTCATTGTGTCGACTGCAAATTTACAAATTTACAAAAGTCGAATTTTATACTGGTACTTCACTTTATCAGAAAGAATTTTTTTTGACCTATTTACATTCTTCAATACATTTTGTGTTAAAAAACGAATTATAAAGGAAGCTTGAAAATGTAGGCATTTTAAATGCACCTACACGCCATCTGTGTCACGCACAGACTCTTTGGATGAAAGCAATCAGTCGATAGTCTTCTTTACCTCTTGCGAGTGAATGCTTAGTAATAATAATGTCTAGTAAGAGATAAAAGCAGTCTTACTTAGTTGTATTGCTCAAGTTGTGTGTAGTGTTCACTACTGTTATCCATTTCATCCGACAATCACAGTGCCAAGGATTATTTTGAAACTCAAATACTGCAGTCCTCTGTATTATCGATTGTAGCTCACTGCTCAATGTTTCAATGGCACAGTTTTGAATATACAAGAATCGTAGATGAGATAGCAAATTAGGATTCTGCGGCCGGATCCTCAACTGTGACAATCTTTTGCATTCTTTCATTGATAAGACTTCTAAATTAGGTAATTTCTCGAGATCACTGAGAAGTACTATCGTGAGATTAGGCATGTTATTAAGCCTGAGTTCGCGTAAATGTGGTAATTCAAGATTTCCCAGTGTCATGAGATTCGTCTGAGATAAATCCAAAAGTTCCAGCTTATCGTAAGGTAATGATGGAATTTCCTCTATCGGATTTAGGGATAAATCTAGATATTCAAGATTGATCAAGTTTTCAAAAAGTTTCGGACTGATAATTGTTGCAGAAATGTTCTTTAGATCCAAGTGCGTCAACGTAGTTAAGTTTTCGAATACTAATTCTTCTATATTGTCACCTATAGGGTTGCTTGCGAAAGACACAAATTCCAATACCTGTATACAAAATTTAATATTAATGTAGTTTTAAACTTTCCATAACGGACACATATTTCGAATTTGCATTAAAATTAAATATGAAAATATAAGTCCCTAGCAAAAAATTAGGGATTTTGAGCCTTATGATTGAAATTCCAAAAATCTGTTTGTAAAACACAGGAAAAGTTGCCAAACAAGAAAAATGTTGCTGTTACAAGTTTCGAAATTATCAGATATAATGTATCGACAAATTTAAATCGTGACTACATATTACGAAATTTGTAACTAAATTTTCCGATATTGATCTTAAATATAAAATTCACAACACATGTATGAATGTATTTATTTTTGCTAATCATGAGAGCATTTGAGGGTCCAGATACAATAAGGGGACGGGCACTCGAGAACGCGGAAAATTATTGTCCAAAGGTCTTGTGACATCCAAATTTTAAAGTTAAAAAAATTGAATTAAAAAAAAATATGTGCTTATACAGAATGACAACACGGAACTTTTTTCTGTTTAAAGTTTTTCTTTCCGATGTATATTTTTAATACTATAATTGAAAAAGGTATGCAAAAATTTCGCCAAATTCAATTATTTTTTAAAACATAAATCGTCTCCACTCAGACAAATATTATTAAAACTATTTGAAATTTGGAACACATACACATTATACCCTAGCGATGCCCACAAAATAAAGAAAAAATTTTAAAATGCCAATTGTTTAATAATCATTAATTGCAAATGGAGACCTGACGGTAAGCACGTTTTTTGAGCTTCAGCGAAGAAAAGTATCGAGGGAACTTTAGAGTGGAAACAACTTCTAGTGAGAGATTTGTTCCTTACCATTGGAGAAAGCTTTATGGAAATTTTTAGATCGATTCATTGAAAATTGGCGGAAATATCCATTTTGTAAAAAAGCACGCAACGTCGTCCACGGTTGCATCGTTCGCAGATTCAAGCGCTTCTCAACGTTAGTACTCTCGCCTTTACACTCTCCTATTAAGAACTCGTCTTTTAAAAATTAAACATGAAAAAAATCTGCTGTTTCCCCCAATTAATAGGAAATCGACTGCTCTATATTTTTGGACATATCGATTTTTTCAGTGAATTATAAAATAACTGAAAAGAGGATAATTCGTGCTTCGCAAGCTGTTCCACCCTTTATTTTGTTTTCATCTTTTTAGTAATAAGTAATATAAATAAACCGTCTAGTGTATTTATTTTGAATTTTTTACAATGAAAAGGACTCAGTATCTCAAACTGTTTCGGAAGGTGCAAATCGCTCTCTGATTCGTTACATAAAATTGAATATATATTTTTTGTTCTCTTACTGTAAAACAATATAATCAGACATTTGTAGTTATTTTGGAGATTGTGAATGACTAATACATAAAATATTAATTAACACTGATGATAAGATATTCAAATAAATTGTTTAAAAAATTTATTTTTGTTTATAGCGATTTTCTCTTAGAATAGAGTTAGAAACTTGCAGTTTTTTCTTAATTGTCCTACTTTTTGTCTGCTTGAAAATTATAGTAAGGCAATAATTAATTCATATTAACACTAGAAGTACCGGGATTTTCTGCCCCCTTTGGTTACCACGAGGGGTCAATTGACCCCTACCTGCGTTGGGTGTCAAAGAATGATTTTAAACAGTTTCTACCGTCAAAAGTTAAAGATAGAAGCATGATATATTCATATGACATCGTTATTATAAGTGGAGAAGATTAATGAGTCCTGAAAAGGTACAACAAAGAAGTGAAAATGCCTACCCAGCGTAGTCCTACACACGTCGCTTCTGCTGCTACTGCAACAGCTAGCTAAATCGTTTGGTGCCGCTGTACTCCCTGATCCGTGTATACGCCATCCATTTCAATTTATTGCAAATCGACTGTCCCGAAAAATAAGTCACTAACAAAGTTTTCCGTATACAAAGTGTATCAACTATGTTTTACTTCGCTAGAGTGTCGTATCTTTATGTATTTTTAAATGGAGATACGACACGCTAGAGAAGCCTAATACAGTTGATA
>CAKNWT010163953.1:0-10402 GCA_932066315.1 Andricus coriarius
TTGGGTTGACCAAAAAAAGAATTATTTTTCATTATGTTTTGTGGGGTCAAAATTTGAATTTTGAATTTTTCAAGAAAATTCGAAAAGTTGTTATGATAATCTCGTACGGCTTCCCAAAATCAACGTTTTTCGTCTCTTGACTTGTTTTCCTATCAAGCGATGTTTTGGTAAAAATTTTCATTTTCGTTTTTTTTTTTTTTTTTTTTTAATTTTGCAAATGCTATAATTCTGATAATTTTTTTGGTTCAAGAAAAGTCGCAGGGATACATTGTTTAAATTTCCAAGTACTACAAATAGCCTTCCATAAAATTTCCATTAAAAAAAGAATGTTCTCAGAAATGTTGAAAATGCCTTAAATTTTTCAATTTTAATCAAAAATAGCTGGCTAACGAACTAGTCCTTACAATTCAGGCCTTGAAACAATGAGCTGAAGCTGAATCCAATCTGATCATTTTTTCTAAAGTTATCATGCCTACGACCTACTACTACTATTGCGACTGCTACTGCTACTGCTACTGCTACTGCTACTGCTACTGCCATGGCTACTGCTACTTCTACTGCTACCGCAGTTGTCTGCGGTGAAGGGGAGGTGATACCCCTACTTGGCGCGTCCCCGGGTGGTGGATAGGGGAATGTTCGCTGGAAACAGAGGGTAGGCCTGAAATTAAAATAGGCCCCACGGACCAAACACACTTGATCGGTGCCGGCCGTGACCCACTGAGAGTGCTTCGAACCGAGGTTGGTTGGCATGAACGGGGATGAAGCTGCTGTGAGCTTGCTCTGCCGAGGTGTACGTTGCGGCCGGTCATCAGGAGTCCAGCCCCTTCGGGCCCTGGTCAGGAAGTGCGTGGTGGCTGCAGAGGTCGGAGTCTGCAGTGCTTCGGGCGAGTCCGGTCCGTCCGTGCATTCCGGGACCGTTTAAACGAAGGCTGGGCCCCAGGGAACTGGGGTAGGACTGCGGTAGAGATGCACGCCGAGACGAGAATTTCTCGGATCTCGCCTGATATTGCCCGTATTCGAGATAATTTTGCTGTCGAGAATTTTTGGTTTTCAATTGTTTAATCTCATCCCGTCCCGACTTCATTATGCAAGCAAGATCGGTCAAGATTCTCGATAATGTTTATATTTTGAGATTGACATTTCGCGTAAATCTAAAAAATAAGGTAGCAGAATTGAAACATTATGGAAATGGATTCACGACGAATGAGAAGGCCAAAAAGAAGCATAGTAAATTTCGAGCTCATCAAATTAACGATTAGATACTAAATCAAGTAATTAAGCATAATAATTTTACAAAATCCAACCAACTCATTAATAAAACCGTAGGTTAGAAAATTGTAAACAAATTTAAAACTCCAAAGGGTAGAAAATATAAAGGAACTAGCCCAATTTCTCATAACCACTAAAACAACAAAACAAATATAAAATTTTTTTAGACAAAAATGGAATTCATTTCAGTAACAAACTTATTCGTAGCAGAAAAAGCCAATTAAAATATATAGTAAATGTCCCAGTAATCGTGACGATTTCAATAACCGTGAAACTTAGTTACGATTTGAATATATTGTTAAAAAATATGCTAAAAGTAACATTTAATAATGAAAACAATTTATTTTTAGCATTTTATAGTAGCGACTAACATTTTTATGCATTTAAATTAAATAAAAGAGAGAAAATTGACTTCAAGATTAATAGGACGTTTACCTTACTATTTTAGCACTGTCTATGGTTACCGACTTTTCCGTAATGTTAGTCCTGAACGAGCTGGAAAAGGGGTTAGAGTTACAAAAAATTCCGTAACCATAGAAAGTGCGCATTATCTTTACAAAAATTCATTATATTTTTCGTATGAATTTGATCTATATTCGAATACATTTCTTTAGATTTTCTGTCCTGAGAATCTTAATTTTGTTTACACTTTTTTAACCTAATGGTGTTATAAAAGAAATGGTTTGTAAAATTATTTTACTTCAGTGAATATTAAATTATCATTTTGATGACCACGAAGCTTCCAATGCTCTTTTTTGGCCTTTTTGTTTATTTTCATGTGATTCCACTTCCATATTTTCCAAATTCTGATACATTATTTTTTATATTTACGCGAGATGTCAAATTTTTAATTTTATCGAGAATCTTACCCGATCTTGCTCGTTTCCCGAGATTCTCGGCCAAAATCACGAGATACGGGACAACTTCTCGCTATCGTCAGTCGGGATGGTTCCCGAAATCGATGTTTTCATGTCTCGTCTCGCCCAAATGCATCTCTAGACTGCGGTCCGAGGGTATACCCGTTCCCAGTTTTTTCGGCCCGCTCCTCCACGCACGAAGCGCTGGATAAACATTTATGGTAACATTAAATAAATTAGACAAAACAAAAGACCAGGAGTTGATGAACACGGACATCCAGAAAATTGCGACAACATTCGACAATGAAAAAGGAGGAAACCAAACCGAAGTTATGGAACAGCTATCAATATCGAAGGCAAGTGGCGAGGCACAAACCTCACAAAAACCAAAGATAGAAGATTTGGAAAAACAGGAAGAACACTGGTTCCGAAAACTGATAAAAGCCGTTAATGAAGCTGATGCGTAATGCAGGAAGGTCCCAAATACCCAAAAGGGTATCAAAGACAAGCTAACGGATGCTGTGGATACTATCGTAACGATATTAACCATCAGGGATGCAATTAAGGACACTAAAGATAAGCAAATGAAGAAATCCAAAGAGAACGTCAAGAAGCAAGCACCCAAGCTTAGTTCGTTGCCTGATCAACGAGGACAGGGAACAAGGTCGATGGACAAGAGGAAAAGGGATGAGAGCACACTCAGCCCCACCAACAGTCCATTCATGCAACCCAGGAAAAAATCGCAGGCTGATACGGCTAACCCCTGGTTCATAGTTCAGGGAAGAGGTCGTGAAGACAAGACGGAGAATGAGAAGGAAGCTAGAATTCCTGAAAGTCAACACAACTACCAAAAAGGGAAAGTTAAGGAAACCCGAAGGAAAAGACGCACTCGCTGCGAGGTTATTCTGATAAACCCCACTGAAGCAAAGAAGTATGCTGAAGTCCCGAAAGACATAAAATCCCAAGTCAACCCTGAGGACATGAGTATAAATGTTTCGGCAATCAGAGAAACAAGGAAAGGTGGTGTACTGGTTGAGCTGAGTGCCTAACCGGAAGACAAAGCTAAATTTAGCGAGGCTCTCCAAGCTGCCGTTGGAGACAAAGGAAGGGTCCGACCACTTGTGCCTAGAGCTCTGGTGGACATCCGGGATTTGCATGCCACAACGGAGAAGGAAGAGATAAGAGTAGTTATAGAAACCTTATTAGATATAAACACGGGCGAAGACTTTAAAATAAACTTGACGCGACCCAATCGCTGGGAAAATGTCATGGCATTTGTCGAAATGGAGGAAATCGTAGCGACCCAGCTAGATAAGGTGAATCAAATCAAGATAAGCTGGGTCAATTGCCGGATAAGAAGAAGGGAAACGCTTCTTCGATGTTTCCGATGCCACGGATATGGCCATATGGCGGCGGGATGTCAAGCAGCGGACAGACTAGGGGCGTGTTGGAGATGCGGTGAAAAAAATCGCCAAACAACCAACTGCACAGCCACACCAAAATGTCACCTGTGTGCAGAGAAAAATCCTGAAAAGGACTTGAACCACATAACAGGATCATCGAGGTGTGCGGTGTAACTGGACGCCAGAGAGAGGAGAAACTCTCGATGGCGTTAGTTATACAAGGGAATCTCCAGCGTAGCAGACTCGCTCAAGACTTATTTTGGCATCGTGCGAATGAGTGGAAGGCTGACCTGCTTATGATTTGTGAGCAGAATACCAATCCGCACACAACTGGCTGGTATACAAATCAGGCTGGCACAGCAGCAATCTGGGTAAGAGATAATGTGAAGTGTCCTGTGGCTGACTGGGGAAGGGGTGAAGGATTTGCTCGGGTAAAAAGCCCGGGCGCAACTTACTTCAGCTGTTAATTCTCCCCGAATGTAGCAACTGGCATTTTCCATCGGGAACAGATGCTATGGAGGACGTGATAAGGAGTACTGAAGGAGAACTTATTGTGGGAGGGGATTTCAATGCTAAGTCACAACAGTGGGGCATGTACTGGTCGGACACACACGGAAATGTGGTCGCTGACATGGCAGCGAGGTGCGATCTGACCATTCTTAATACTGGCTGCGTACCAACCTTTAGGAGAAGCGGAAACAGAGGCTAGATACTCGATATCACCTTTGCAACTTCGAGAATAACTCCCAGGATACAGGGCTAGCGTGTTACGGAGGAGTACACCGGCAGTGACCACCAGCACATGTGCTTTAAAGTGGAAAGCAGGAAAAATCCCCACAAACCAAAGGAGGAACAGAGATCCTACAACGGCTGGAATGTAAACAAACTGGACGTTGATAAGCTACTTCATTCATTGAGCCAAGTGGAAGTTCTCTGCGATATTGCAGAGACAGACACAAAGATTTCTATGGGCAGAAAGGCTAAGAAAATCGTTGAAAAGATGATGCGGCTTATAAGCAAAGCCTGCGATGCGTCGATGCCAAAAAAAAGCAGGAAAACAGAGAAGAGAGCCCACATACTGGCGGACTGAGGAAATAGCCGGACTTGGGAAGGAATGCCTTCAGTTAAGGCGAAAATCTCTCAGGGCTGGACGAAGAGCAGCCGAATGACCGGAAAATAGGGAATACAAGGCAGCGAAGAAAAAGCTTAACGATTCAATTCGTAAAAGCAAACTGCGCTGCTGGAAGGTCCTGTGTAAAGCGGTTAACGAAGACATCTGGGGAAACAGTTATCAGATAATCTCTGGCCGGCTGGGAAACCGGGCACCGGTAGGACCAAAATATCGGAAGGTGATGAATGATATTGTAAATGCACTATTTCCAACGCATCCGGAAAAAGACAATAAAGAATATCCTTCTGAAGAGGCCCCACCTTTCACTCTTGAAGAGCTAGGGGCAGCTTCAAGTGGAATGAGCGCCATAAAAGCACTTGGACCCGATGGTATACCATCCGAGGTTATTGTGGCGATAACAAAAAGAGACCCAAATCTCTTGCTCAACATGTACAATGCCTGCTTGCGAACGAGCATTTTCCCTTCGGTATGGAAGATACAACGATTGGTTCTTCTAGACATGGGTAAGGGCCCGCCTCTAACACCATCGTCGTACTGTTCATTATGTATGCTGGACACAGCGGGCAAGGTATATGAAAAGCTGCTAAGAGCTAGACTCCGAGCGGCAGTGGACGCAGCCGGTGGGTTTGCCAAAAACCAACATGGTTTTAGGAAAGGTAAATCTACCATCGGCGCAATCAGCGAAGTAGTCCAGAAGGCCCATGAAGCCTGGGAGGGTAACAATCGACAAAAGAGTGCGTGCGTCCTGTTAACATTCGACGTTAAAAACGCTTTTAACTCGGTAAGGTGGACGGATATAATGGAGGCCCTGGAAAACCGTTTCAAGATTCCAGGTTACCTTAGGAGGGTGATAGATGATTACCTGTGTGACAGGGAGCTATTCTACCTCACTACTGAGGGCGTCCGACGCAGGAAAATAACTGTTGGTGTGGCGCAGGGATCTGCCTTAGGCTGATATCTGGCAGCAGAAATAATTGCGAAAACCGAAGAGCAAGTGAAGAACAGGGTTGCTCTAGTCTCGAACAAAGTGTCCAAATGGATGGAAGATCACGGTTTAGAGATAGCTCGCCAAAAAACAGAAATCGTAACACTGACAAGGAAAAGGAACCTCCCTGACCCTTTTCAAATCGAAGTTTGCGGAGCCGAGGTGGAAACAGCCAAATGGTTGAGATATCTTGGCATAAAAATTGACAGGAAGCTGAACTTCTGGGAGCAGATCACGACTGCTTCAGAAAAAGCTGATAACACAATAGGGGCGCTATCTCGTCTGATGCCAAATATAGCTGACCCAAAGAGCAGCAAACGCAGAACGATGGTGAGTGCGATCCATTCCATCTTGCTCTACAGAGCAGAAGTATGGGCGGACGCACTCTCTATTGAAACTTACCGTAGAAAAATCGCTGCGGTACAAAGAAGAGAAGCCCTAAGAGTCACGAGTGCATATCGCACGACCTCGGAAGCTGCCGCCTTGATCATTGCATCAATCCCGCCGATAGATCTGCTAGCTATTGAGCGGAAACGGATCTATGAGCGAAGAAGAGTGCATGAAAACTCTGATGTGATCAAAGAGGAAAAAAAGGAGCGTACCCTCTCCACCTGGAACCGACGCTGGTCAGCAGCTACGAAAGGAAAATGGACGAAACGATATATTCCGGACGTCAAGACCTGGGTAAAACGAGAGCACGGGGAAGTAAACTTCTACCTGACTCAATTCCTAAGTGGACACGGAATGTTCTACGCCGAGGCAAACAAGGCAGAAGCTAATGAAACCGAGGACACGCACTACTGCAGCACCGTCCTCAACTCCAAAGAGGGATGAATTAGAAGCGACCAATTCTGCACTCAAAATCACCAGGAATAAAGAGCCGCAAAAGGGAGTTCATCCCGAGGCGTTCTTAATAAAGCCAGCTCAGGGTTCGAGCTACGCCGAGGTCTTAAAGGACCGCAAACAAAAAGTGAAACCGGACACCCTTGGTGTCAAAATCAGAAGTGTCAGGGCTACAAGAGAAGGGTGAAATTCTCATAGATGTAGATCCTGCAGCAGACGATAGGACAAAGCTGTCTTCTGCTATAAGGGAGACTGTCGGCGATGGAAGTTCTTTGTGCAAGCTCGTCCCACGAACGGAGGTCGATGTCCTCGATTTGGGCGTAACAACTGACGTGGAGGAGGTGACGGAGGCCGTACGGAAAAATGTTTCGATGGCATAGATCCGGACAACCTATGTAGCGCTTAACGAGAAACTGGCGTCGAGACTACTTCGGACAGGACATCTAAAGGTGGTCTGGATATGCTGTAGAATCCTAAAAAAGACGAAGGTTCTCCGATGTTACCTTTGCCATGCCTTTGGACACATAGCAGCGAACTGTGAGGGTCCCGACAGGACCAAATTATGCTGGAGATGCGGCAAGCAAGGTCACAAAGCTGTAGAGTGCAACAGCACTCTTCAGTGCTACCTCCGTGCAGCTAGGAAGGTAAAAAACCCGGACTTTTAAGGAGGCCGCCCCATAGAAAAAGCCTCAAAAAGAACATCAGTAATTAGTCACACCCAGTCATGATGTCGAAGGCCGACGAGCCCGTTGCGTGATATTCTCACGCTACTGAGGACGATCCGTAGATCGTGGCTGGAGCTCAGAGAGGAAGAAGACCAGGTTGGCAAAACAGCGGGACGCCAAGGTGAGGCGTAGAAGCCTTACACCCTGTGTTCCTGAAGTGCCACTCACATTTGTCCCTTAAGGGCTATAAATTTGTATGGTCCCTAAAGTTCGAATGTGGTCAGTGTGGGGTTGCTGGTCCCCCATCGGGTGCCTCTCCAGGTTGCGGATAGGGGAGCCTCCCAGATATGGGTGGTACCGGGGAAATCTCGATTGTTTATTTATTATTTTTTCATTACTGAAAAGCCAAACAAAAGATAAAAATTTCAGAAAAAAAACCACAACTTTCTAGCAATTATCTAGTAGAAGATAGGTATGAACAATAATAAAATGTTGAAATAATTATGTTTGTTAACTTGCATTAATTATTACCTCCAGAAGTAAAAAGTTGTCAAATAGTGGAAAATTTCAGAAAAAACCTCAAATTTTTACCATCATCCAAAAAATATACCATTATCAAAACGATACTTAATTGTTCCATCAATTATGTTTAATAACTTGAATTAATAACTACCTCACTCCAATTGAAAAGTGGACAAAAAGTGGAAAAATTTAGAAAAAACTGGTAATTTCTAGTGTTATTCTGAGATAATATTATTATAAATAATACTGAATTATTTAAAGAATTATTTCAATTAAATTTAATCTATTATTGCCTCACTCTAACTGAAAAGTTGAAGATATGTTGAAAAATACGGAAAACCGCGACTTTTTAACTCAATTCTGAAGGAATATTTTTCATGGCCCATTAATGCCGATTAATACAAAGTTGAACAAAAATATTTACTTTATTTATATAGGAAAAACTTATTAGATATTTTAAATATAACACGGCAAATAATTATATTATATATAATATACGGCTTGATGATAAGTAATGACTTCACCCTCGCTTTCTAAAAATATTATTCTCAATTGCTTGTAATCACTTAGTGATGCTTATTTAAGACACACTTCGCAACATCAAATATGTCACCTTGCATAAGAGAAACTAGATTGAGAATTATTTGAGATATTGAGCTTTACGACAAATAGTTTCCTTTCAAAGTTAATAGTTTTCAAATATATTTTTATATCTTCGTACTTTGAAGCGTAAATTTAATTGATCAAACACTCAGAAAAATGTCCTCTTGTGTTAGAAGGATTGTTCTTGACACAAATGGACTTCCTTCTTAAATTTAATGTTAAGAGGAATTTCATTTGTCTAAAAAAAAATCTGTTTGCAGCAAACATTATTGAAGTGGTTCGAAACAATACAGGCAAGATGACGATGCTTCTGTTTCAAGACAACTCTTTCTCTGAGTGTATGAGGTAATAAAGTCTAACAATCCTCAGCCAAAATAGATATAAACTTTGAACCTGAATATTCTTATCTTATTTGAATCATGTGAATTATCTGGAAAGTCAGAAGGCGTACATCTGATCCCTCATGAAATAAACCTTTTGCAGCATATTTATTATTTCAGAACGTTTCCAATTTTTTACATTTTCATTATAATGAGAATGTTGAATTTATGTATAAAGAAAGAATGTGCGCCGTAGTATTTTTTGGGAAACCTGGGAATTTGAAAAAGATCGGTACGCACGAAAGGGCCTAACGCTTTGTGAAAATGGGGACTGAAGAGTGGGGGCGTCTTGCATCGTCGCCTCAGTTATGCGGAAAAGCGTGAAGATGGGCCAGTGTCTAATGACCATCGAAGCGAGCAACAACCTTTTAATTATCGAGAAAACTCGCGGTGTCTCTGATTTGTGTATCTTTTAAGTTTAACCCTTTTCTCTTATAATTCAATAAAGTGTAAAGTTGAATTGTGACGTTTTTCCTGATTTAATAACAACCCTGTATTTTCCCAAGTTATTAAATAAAAAACAGAGAAGGTATTGGTTTTATGTCAAATTTGACTTAATCGGTTTTCATCGAATCTGCGTGTTTTAAAATCCCCTGAGACAAAAAAATTTATTTTTACGAAGGTGGCTGTATCTACGTCCGTATGTATCCTGTCGGCACGATAACGTTAGGAAAAATGATAAGATTGGATTGAGCTTCGGCACACCTTTTTAGGGCCTAAAAGGAACTCGAAAAGTCAAACAATTTATCTTCATAACTTTTTTCCCGCGTACAATACCTATCGAAAGATATCCATGTAGTTAAGGCACCAGAAATAATTATTTAACAAATTGATTAAGAAACAAATAATCGTTTTCATAATGTCCCTATCAACGGGAATACTATGACATTATTTTTAAGTTTACATGACACTAACAAAACTTTTTTTTCTGTTTGAAATTCACTAGATAACCTTAGAAGGCTGTCGACATTTGTAAACAGTTTAATAACTGATTTATTTATGACATAGAAATATCTGACAAAGGCACTCAAGTCATATATAGTTCACGAGATAGAAAATGTAGCGATTTATATTAAGTAGCAAAGCGGCAAACTAATAATTAGTTACACTGTTAACCAAACTCTTCATTATTAATAGAAACACTTTTTTTCCTCAGAAAAAATGAGGATCCTTTCTACTTTTGTCCTACCATGGGCGCTTTTTCTTAATTCTATTGGTAAATATAATAATATAACTGTATTTTCACAAACGCTTTTAAGGTTTCCGCAAATAAAAATTTTTCCGCATTCTATCCTGATATAAATCCATGAAATTAATTAAAAATTCCCTCATATTTTTTATACTCTTTGAAATCTTACAAAATCTTTTTAAATAATTTTATTCGAAACCACCGTTTTATGAGCCTGCAAAGTCCCCTAAAATGTGACCGTCGTAGTCCTTTACAGAATAATGACAGCTGGTGACATGCAATTAATTCTAAAAGCGCCACAGTGCTGTGCCACAGTCCGGCACAGCAGAAAAAGTAATTAGAAAAAAGTAAATTTTCAATGACAATAGTAACATTAGTAACTCCAGTAACATGCCGACTCCATTACCATTGTCATGAAAAGGGTACTTTTTTCTGCCAATTGTCCCTCTGTGCTGGCGTGTGTCAGAGCCTTGCATTACACTTTAGAACCATGCACCGAGAAAAAAATATTCTTCGTTTAAGACGATTCCTCTTATTTTGATGCAATTTCTCCT
>CAKNWT010163955.1:0-10315 GCA_932066315.1 Andricus coriarius
AAAAAATCCTTTCTGCTTTTTGCAAGATAGTTCGCCAGTATTCCTTCGGCTGTTGTCCGGGAAGTTTTCTTGTGAAAATTACTTTTTCGTTCGTTCGTTCCTTGCTTTTGTTCCTTTTTTCTTGATTTTGAGAAAATGGAAACTTGAAATTCAAGGATTGAGATTTAAAATAGTCGATGCTGGTGGTCCGGGTGACTGCTTGTTTAAAAGTAAAGCCGTAGGTCTGGGAAAAACGAGTGATTTAACAGTGAATCGGCGAGAAAAAAACCATTATACTGTCCGACAAGAAATTGTCAACCCTGCTGTTAAGGATTTGTTGAGATATGGCTTTTGGATTAAAAATGCTTGGCATCAACCAAATGCACGAAAATATAAGTATTTTATGTGTCAAGACGGTCAATATGGAAATTTAATAGAGTGTACCGGAGCAGCTGATTTGTATCAAGTAAATTTAATGGTTGTTCGCTTATATTGGCTGACAGGAAAACGCACTACTTGATTCCGTGCCCTTTTAATCGTGAAAGACCGACATTACATTTACTATTTACTGGTCCCGACTTGTCAAGACATTTTCAATTTTTGGAACCCTTATCGAACGAGGTGCTATGCTGCTTCTCGAATACTCGTATTGCAAATCCTAACAGTGGTTTGCCAGAAGTAGAAGTAGCTGATGACAATGGAAATGTGAATACGGCAACTTTTTCTGTGGATTTCATTTGCGATTCATCATATTCGGAAGGGGATTCGAGTAATTCCACAAGTGATTCCTCATAAACACCACAGGATCTTCAGGACATTCGAGATTGCAGACAAGTACTTCTTCTGCGAGTATAATGAATGATCGATCGAGTTTGGAAGGGGATTTCAGAAATTCAACAAGTGATTCATGTAATTTTAATGCTTCAGGTACAGGATTTTCAGGATGTTTCGACTTAGAGCCAGGTACTGCGGATGCAAATGCGGAAACGTTTTCGTCAGATGTAATAAGTGATTTCTCGGGTTCTGAGGGAAGTGATGCATCTGTTTTTGACCGTAACTCCGCCAGTGTTGGAAACGGCAAAAACAGACGGAAGAAAAAAAATGGGGGAATTTGTAAATCCAACAAAGCTCGCAGGGACTCGAACTTCACGAAGGAAGAAAAACTGCTGATCTTGAAAGTCAAACGGTTTTTTGAGCTTGAAAAAGAAACAGAATTGATAGAAGTTAATAATGTGTTTGAAAGAACAGCGAACTGTTTAGATGTTTCATACAGAAGTGTATTCCGCATAACATCCCAAGCCCATACTGAGAAAATCATGGAGAAGCCGAATCAGAAGCAGGGACGACCTCGCATCGAAATCGATGATTTTCTGCAGGGACTTATCAGGCGAAAAGTTTTCGATTTTTATATGCAGAAGAAATTTCCAACGCTGAACAAACTACATGCTGCTTTACAAAAGGATATTCCAGATTTACCGGTCTTTGGTCGGTCTACACTGCCCGCTATCATACACGATATAAAATTTAAATTCACAAAGTTTTCTACGAAACCTGTTTTAATGGAGAGTTCCAGAATAGCAGCTCAGCGATCAGAATATCTGCGACAAGTGAAGCATTACAGACAGTTGGAATGGAATTTCTTTTATAGTGATGAAACGTGGTGCGGGGCTAACCATACACGTAAGTACGGTTGGGTTCAGGAAGTCACAGGAAGGAAAGACAACTTGGACACGTTTGATCACTATCGTTCAGGAGTGCAAGCAACGAATGATTATCGCGGAAGTTTCACAGTCCCATCCGGTGCTGGGAAAAGAGTCATCATTCTACACATCGGTAGCAAAGAGGATTTTCTGGACGGTTGTATGAAGTGCTTCGTCGGAAAAAAAGGATCCCAAGATTACCACGACGAAATGAATTCCCAGCACTATACGGAATGGTTTCAACAGCTGTTGATTGTGATTCCTAGGAATCCCGTGATTGTCCTCGACCAAGCCCTGTATCGCACCATAATAGATTCTGAATTTCGAAATCCAACAGATCGCTGGCTGAAATCGGAAGTAATAGAGCGGTTAATGTCCAGAAATGAGCCTCTGCCTGGAAATGTCTCCTCATTCAACGAAATGAAAATTAAAAGACTTGATAACCTACAGTAAATTCTATCGCTGGCCCAAAATCTACTTGCTGGATCAAATAGCGAAAGAGATGCGAGGAGATGAGGTTAAAATTATATGGTTACCCGTTGCGCACTGTGAATGTAAACCGATCGAACTCGTATGGGCTTACGTTAAAAATACTGTAGCGGAGAAAAACACAACATTTAAAATTAATGATGTTCACAGGCTGTGTGTGGAAACGATGGAAAATGTACCACCAAACTTATGGCCCAATTGCTCGCAGCACGTGGAGAAACTGGAAAATGAGTATTTTGAGAAAGAAGGATTCCTTTTAAGAGAGATTCAACCTTTCATTATAAACAGGGAGGATGATTCGGAGACGAGCAGCGATGAAGATGAGTATGACGATTTTAATGAGATGTTAACGCAAGATTGAATTTTGACATGAATTTATAGGACAATTTAAATGTAAATGGCAAGTCGCAAACAGATGATAGTAGATTAGGCCTAATGGGAAACACCACTTAAAAAAAAAAAGCGCCGAATACTTTACCTCTTGGGTGGTGTGGAAAGAAGTATGCTTGAAAGTTAAACTCTTGCGGCAAAAATTGATCTTTGTGGTTTGAAATTCTAAAATTTTCTTAAATTCTTAAATTATGAAAATGATGAATTTCTTGCTGAAATTCCTAACTTAATGTGCTAAGAAAGCATTTTTTGGATTGAAATTCTTCTATTCCAGTTCAAGACTCATCATGAATGAAAATTCACCCGTTCTACTTTATGATTAACCGTTAGAGTAGAATAGTCATCTTTTTGTTGAAAAAAGGACTTGATTAAAAATAGAAACAAATTATTTGAAAGGAAAATAAATTAACATGTATAAGCTTGGTTTGAAAATTCATTTTTTTAACCGAAAATTGAAAATGAAAAATTGAATTTTTATGTTGGAAACTGATATTTTTGGTTAAAAAATGAAATATTTCGTTGAAAAATTAATGTATTTTGTTGAAAAATCGTCTTTTTTGGTAGAAAATTAATCTTTTTGTATAAAAATTAATTTTCTTCTTTGGAAATTCATTTTTTTTGTTGAAAATTCAAGTATATTCCAGTTAAAAATGTACAATTTTCGTTGAAAATTCATCTTTTTTCTCGCAAATACAACTACTTGGTTGAAAAAATAAACTCTTGTTAAAAATTCATCTGTTTGACTTAAAATTTATCTAATCCAGTTGAAGATTCATCTATTCCAGTTCAAGACTCATTATTTTATTCGGCAATTGATTTCGTCGAGTGCAAATAATACCACTTCGTTGGTATAACAATAGTTAACGTTTACCTGCTTCGTTAAGTAGAAGTCCTTTCTGCGAGAAACCGCTGTTATTTCTTTAAAAAGTCATGCATTTTGTTGTGGAGTCCGCTTTCCTGTTCGAAAATTTATACTGTTATTCTAAAATTAGTCTTGTTGTTCACAAATGAAAATTCACCCATTCTACTTTATGATTAATCGTTAGAAGTAGAATAGTCATCTTTTTGTTGAAAAAAGAAGGACTTGATTGAAAATAGAAACAAATTATTTAAAATGAAAAGAAATGAAAATGTATAAGCTTGGTTGAAAATTAATTTTTTCAGCCGAAAATTGAAACTGAAAAATTGTATTTTTATGTTGGAAACTGATATTTTTTGTTAAAAAATGAAATATTTCGTGGAAAAATTAATGTATTTTGTTGAAAAATCGATTTTTTTGTAGAAAATGAATATTTTTGTATAAAAATTAATTTTCTTGTTTGGAAATTCATTTTTTTTGTTGAAAATTCAAGTATTCCAGTTAAAAATGTACAATTTTCGTTGAAAATTCATCTTTTTTCTCGAAAATACAACTACTTGGTTGAAAAAATAAACTCTTTTGTTAAAAATTCATCTGCTTGACTTAAAATTTATCTACTCCAGTTGAAGATTCATCTATTCCAGTAAAAGACTCATCATTTTATTTGAAAATGTATCCCTTTTGCTGAAAATCTGTTTTTCTTTTTTTGTAGGAAAAGTTATTCTTTTGTTCAAAATGCATAATTTTCGTTCAGAATTGATCTATTTCAGTTAACGATTCATTATTTTATTTTAAAATTTGTTGCTTTTTCTGTAAAATTAATTTTTTAACTGAAAATTTAACTATTCCATGTTTGGTTGAAAACTGATATTTTTGAGTTCCAAATTCAACTATTTGGTTGAGAATTCATGTATTTTGTTAAAAAATCATATTTTTGGTAGAAATTTAATCATTTTGGTTCGAAATGCAACTATTTGGTTAAAAATTCACCTATCTTCTTTAAAATGGAATATTTTTTTAATAAACTGTAGGAATTTGAAACGGTTCAAATTTAATTTAATACAGGACCCACATTAATTTGACCCAAATATTTGAATTATTATTCAAATTCATAGATTAATGTATTTTAATAACATTCTCTTCATTGTAAAATAATTTTTTTAATTTACTTCAAACTACCGTTTAAAATAGTAACCACCAATACATTTACCAATTCCTTTAGTAGATATAGTTACTAATTCATTTAGTCAGTTATTCTTACTCATTCAATTAGTACATATTTACTAATTACTAGTAAAGGAATCGGCACTATTTGAATTAGTAGAAAACTACTACCAATTAGTAGTTTTATACTAATTCAGATTTATTAGAGAAGATTTATCATTTTAGTTGACAATTCATCTCTTTGGTTGACAATTATACTACTTGGAGAAAAGTTGAACTTTTGGACTAAAAATTCATGTTTTTTTTCGTCTAAAGTTTTTTAATTCCACTTCAAAATTAATTATATTGGTTGAAAATTCATCTTCAACGAATTTTTAACTGCAGGAGATAATTTTCCGTTTCTTTTCGAATAATAAGAAATATTTCAACGGCTCCGCATTATATCTGAAAAAATCTAGAACACATGAACATTATTGATTTCTATGAACAATGTGGCGATTTTTTCAAATTCGAATTTCGTCACTGAATTCCTGACGAAACTATAAAGAAATAAAAAATTTTAATACTGTATATTGCCTGCCTGTTATTTATTCAGAGTTATTGAACGTTATTGGCACCCTTAATAGTATCCCTTTTTTGCATAAGGGTTTAGTTTAGGGACTGTGTAACTGTGTGAGTGTGAGGGAAGGTCGTGGTGCACGTGGTGCAGTAGCACCAGCAGGTCCCATGCTGACAGTGCGGTAGCCTCGATTATCGTTAAGCCTTTTGTATTTTTCTAAGAAGAAAATAATTTTTTAAACATTAAAGTGCAACTTTTTGCTAATTGATAATACGCAGAACATTGTCAGAAGCCGAAAATGTATCATTTGCTTCAAGAATCATCTCTTTACGTTCCTTAGTTCCGGAGTAAAAACCTCCCGACTCTTTTGTCAATAACTTATTAACGAATAATTATTTGTGACTCTAAATTTTACCACTGAGTACAGAAAGAATCAATGAGATCCATATATTTTTCGCAGATTTTTCATTATTTTTGTCAGTGACTTACGGCCATTCAAAGTTCAGTATTCGGAAATGATCATAAGATTATTATGCTTTTTCACCTTTCACTCGCCCGGAAATATCGCTAATCATCTGAAAATTCTGAAACTTGGTATCAGTAATGGAAAAACCTTTACCTGTAACATGCATGTTGTCTCATATTTTTAGGATCTTTTTTTGCCTGAGATTTTTATGAAAATCTGCACAAAAATCGAGCTGCCTAAACTTTTTGGACGGATAGTAAGTCAGTTGTGAAATTATAAAAATTCTTCATTAAAAATTTATTTAATTTTATTAACCCTAATTAGTCACCTGGGGTGTAGCACACCCCATGGGCTTTCCGATTTTTTCCCGATTGCCTACGTTTATTTTTTCAAGTATTTTTTCTCGAATAGTTAAATTATCACTGAGACTTGGGAGATATTTTTTTCCTATTTTGTGTTGTTTCATCATCACTCATGATTTTTTTTTCAGCCAAAAATATTTGAAGGTGTATTTTTAGGTGTGACCGTTAAGGGTTAATAACTATTACTACAGCTTGGAGTATTCTTAAAAACATTTCTTTTAACGAAATACAATATTGAAGACAAAAAATTACAATGTAGTAAACGTATTTTTAAATATATTTATAAACAAATTGTTTCAAAGTTGTCAGAAAACATTGCATTCGAAGAACTCTTTAAAAATTATTTTTTAGCGACGTATATTCAATTGCATTTTTTTTTATTTGAACCCTTAAACACATTTTTTGTGTATAAGAGAAATAATGTTAAGTAATGAATTCTTGTGTTATCATAAGGAATTATATCTGTGAAAGTGAAATTTTGTTCCCTTAAAAATCGTACTGTAGTGAAAATCCGAAATGATAAAAAAATTTTGTAGTTGAATATTTATTCAAATATTCTTTATAAAATGTTCTTTTCTTTATCGACAAAAAGTTGATTTTCAAAGGCAAAAAAACTTTTTTACTTTTACAGAAATAATTCCTAATGATAACAGAAAATTTATTAGACATTTTCATGAATTCTTTAGCTACAATGATTAAATTTAAAAGCAGTATTAAATAATTATACAAATACAATGTTTTTTTAAATTTTATTTTTTACTATAGTGTATTTAAATTTTTCTTGAAAAATTAAATTAAAAAAATTTGTAGAAACATGAAACTTTTTTAAAGGAAAATTGTTATACAAGAAAGTAAGGAAAACATATTTTTTATCAAACGTAAGTCAAGCCCGCAGCAACAGGTACACATTTTTACGGTGGCGCTCATTACTGCGGTCCGAAATTCAAGCCATATGTACCTAATACTGCGGTGCTATCAACATGTGAACCT
Source organism: Andricus coriarius (assembly GCA_932066315.1). NCBI lineage: Eukaryota > Metazoa > Arthropoda > Insecta > Hymenoptera > Cynipidae > Andricus > Andricus coriarius. The sequence goes on from CAKNWT010163955.1 coordinate 6,959, forward strand.
AACCTTCGCTTTAAGTTTTTGATTGAACAAACGCCAGACGCTTTAAATGATAGGTTAATTATTTTTATTTAATTTGTTGTTAAACGGCGGCTACAGTGAAAAAAAGTCAAAAAGAAGGAACCAAAGAGGAAGCCAAAAACTAAAAGGAAATCTTTAAAAAGGTGTTCTTACGGAAAAGAAAATTTGCTACGCTTGCCGTGAAAGGGGTTATGCAAGGAGAAACTTTTGCAGCTGTATCACGAAAATATTCGATACCAGAATAAACAATAAGAGCCCGTTGTAAAGGAAAATGTGCAGACAAAAACCCTAGGCCGAATACAATTTTATCTAAAGAAGAAGAGAGTTTTGTGAAGTGGATTTTCATTTGTGCCAATCGAGGATTTCCTGTAACTTGCGAAATTATATTTCTTTTGTGGTTAAATTATACTTTGAAAACAATGGCTTATCAATAAATGCATTTTTTTAAATAAAAACGTTATTTATTTGAGAGGTATTTAACATAAAATTGCTTATTTATGATTTATATGCTCGTAAATAACTAAAATTTAAATCCGCAAAAATAGGTACCTTAGTTTGCAGTAATACGTACACGGTCTTTTTTGAACCGCAGTAATAGGTACAAGATGTTCTTTTTTCAATTTTTTACATTTTTAATACGTTATGTTAGGTTCTTGTACTTGACAATTTTTTTTAATGCACAAAATACATTATTCTTTAGGCTGAAACAGAAGAACCATATTATTTCAATGTAAAATAGGTGAAAAATTGAATTGAAGTGAGGTTAAACCATGACACCGCAGTAATTGGCACACTTACCCTATTACTTCAGTGCGATTTTCAAGGGAAACAGAATTTCACTTTCACAGAAGGGTCGGGAAACAAAAGGGCTTAAGGGCATGTGATACTTCAATCGGGTTCAGTTCCCCCGGATTTTTGTCCACAAATCTTAAAATTTGTAAAAACTGAATTCGGAGATGCTATAAAATAGAATAACGGACGTCCCCGAACTCTTTTTTTAAGGGATAATAGCAAAAAAAATATTCTGCTAAATAAAATTTTTCTGTGCATGCACTATTTGGGGGTTAGGATCGGTTGTCAAGTCTCTGTCATTCCGATTGCCTACAAACAAGCTTAGTTCCGGGACATTAATTACTATGTTTTATTACTTGTCCTAAGTTTTCAACCAAAAATATTGTGTAGTTTGGAAGTAAAGCTGCGGGGAGAATTGTAACACACATAACCTCAAAATACACACATATTAATCAAATTTAGCAAAATGAAAATTTTTAAAATTATTCCACAACAGAAGAATTTGCGGACGTCCGTTAGCATGTTCGCTATCATTCCCCAAATTTTTAAGGCAAAATCTTTATTATTGTAGGAAAAAAGCCGGGGGAACCTAAGACTGCTAAAATCGATCATCATTTTGGGCAAACATCACATCCATTGATCAAAATATGTGGCTGAAGATTTATGTAATTTGTTAAACATTCGTATTTTTTGGTAGAAAATCAATTTTTGTGTTACAAATGTAATGTATGGTTAAAAATTAACCTGTTTAAGTTGAGGATTGAAGTATTTTTTTAAAAATTCTTCTTTTGAGGTTATATTGAACTGTTTTTTATTTAAAATTAAAATTTTACGTGGTATAAGTATAAACTATTACATTTTTTGTTGAAAATTAGTATTCCCAGGTTGAATATACAACTGTTTTGTTGAGAATTCGTCTCTTTGGCTTGAAAATTGAATTACTGCGTTGAAAGTTGAATTACTTTGTTAACAACTGATGTTTTTGGTCGAAGATTCATCATTTTAGTTTAAAAAAATATATTTATTTGAAAACTTTACTATTTTATTAAAAATTCTCCCTTTTTTGTTATAAAAGTAATGGTTTTAACTGAACATTCAACTATTCCGTTTTATGCTGAAAATTTTTCTTTTTTAGTAGAAAATCCAACTACCGGCACGGACCCAGTTTTCGGTCACTTAAGTCTTAAGACAAGGTGCCGCGGAAGTCCTCGTAAATAAGTGAAAAATAAAGCTAAACTATAAAAAAAAAATGTTGTGAGTCAAAGAATAGGCCTTTATCAACAATTTGAGACCTGCAAAACTTCACAATTAGCATACCTGATTTAAATACAAAATATAAAAGACGATAATCCCGAGGGAGTAGTTTTCGATCACTTGATCCTGCGAGGACCCAATTTTCGGTCATGCGAGGACACAATTTTCGGCCAAACTCTTTCGTGCGAATGATGAGATTGGAGTAGGAATGATTCGAATTTGTGATTCCAACATTGTAAATTAGAAATAAATTGATATACCTATGTATAATTATTTATGGAAAATTGAATAGTTAGGAAAATCGGGTGATCATTTATTTAGACAGTAAGTTAGTCATAAGATAGGTCATTATTCTATTCTGCAATGAAAAGTGAGAACTGTTCATCGCAAATATAGTCTCAATTGAACCAGATAGGCAGTAAGTAGTAGTGACATATCTTTTTAAAAGGTCCAGCAATATTAGTAGTCTGAAAGAATATTTTTTGCTGACCGTATATTGTACACTCATATAGAAACAGTACCCAATCAGCGGTCACCCATTTCTTACAACAAAAAGGTTGAATTGTGGCTTGAAACTATTTTTATATTGTTATATAATCGTCCATAAATACAAACATTTACTTACACAAGTAGCAAATGTAGTTGAAAACATGCGGAATCCGAAGGGGGTTTCGTTACGCCTAAACGTAGCAACGCTGCGACTCTCGACAGAGGCAGTACCGATACCATTGATTGTATTGATTGGATATATTCATTGATACCCATTAAGCTTGTTTTGAGTTCTTCGAGTGTTTTGTGATGTACGTGTGCGGAATGTACAGCATACATTAAGTGCGTGAGTCGTACCTAGTGCATCATTATATGGCGCGCAATAAACGACAGAAGAAAGATAGTGAAGCGGTGCTTCTGCAAAACCGCTATGAAGCATTGTCGTCCGACGACGAATTACACCACAAGGTTCCTCAACCCGAAGAGAATTTTGAGACTGAAGAAGAGGGTGCAGACGATGAAGGCGAAACTGCAAAGGAGCAGCAAAACAAAAAGTCCCTCCCATAATTATCACAAGGGCTATCACTAACTACGCCGAGACGATAGTACAGTTACAAAATGCCACGCCCAGCAAAAAGGTCAAGGTGGCATTAGTTAAGGAAGGACTCTCAGTTCGATTGGATACAAGAGAGGATTACAACGCTTTACGACAGTTTTTGGATCAAGGAAAAGTGCCATATTTTACGCACATGTTTATGGAACAGAAGCCGAAAAGCCTAGTGCTTAAAGGCTTACCAAATCTTT
>CAKNWT010164097.1:0-12757 GCA_932066315.1 Andricus coriarius
AAATAACTCGGGTGATGGCGGCCAGAGTATGGGCCAGAATTGGCCGCCAAGTGCATGCCATAGTTATCATTCCAGCAATGGCACGATATTGGCAGCCGAGATCGGGTCGATATCAGTACCCATTGCTGATCCGATAATGGCAGCCAGTAACGCATAAGTGATGGCGGCCAGAGTCTGGACGAGAATTGGCCACCAAGTGCATACCATAGTTATCATTCCAGCAATGGCACGATATTGGCAGCCGATCTTCGGCAATATTTTTGCCGATACTGGGCCAGTGCTGGGCCGTATCGAACTTCGCACTTGGGATCTCTTTTCCATGATTTTTAACAGAGTTTCTTTGTCGTTCACCTCGAAAGAGTTTTGAGTCGAATCAAAGTTAGTTGAACTTTCTATAAAAGTATCAAAAAAGTTCAGTGATCACATTTCAAACGAAGCATAATTTTATACGTACGTGTTATAAAAATGTAATTTGACAAAAAGGTATTGCCAGTTCTCGTTTTTTATAAACTCGTGAAAGAATCCATTGTCTTGAAAGTCACCGAGAGAATAAATTTCTGCAAAAAACTGATTTTTGAAACGTAAAATGGCAATATTTATTTTTTTAAACATAGGTTAAAAACGTATTGGCTTTAAATTCTTTACCGGTGTCAAATTGATTGACTAATGCACATGAGACACGTGGAAAGAGATTTAAAAAGTGAGCATATGTTCGAAAAAATACTAATCCGAATATTCATATCTTTTGTATGAAGTAATCTGTATTTTCACATTACAAGCAAGAACATATAAAATTCTAAAAATCTTGAAAGCATTTTCTTTATTCATATAAATAGTAAATGCGCTCAAAATGACGACGCTTTCTCGAATAAATTTCTGGAAATCTTCAGAAGCTAAACATGAATTGTAAACTTCCTTTCAAACATTACTGTCATTTTAACGCTTTATTTTATAATCAATTTGTTTGAAAAAACTGACCTGTATCTTTGCAAGCTGAGAATAGCTCTCTTGAAGAGGATCCAAAATGTAACGATACAACTAACAAAAGCTTTTCACCATTATTTATATTTACAATGGTGCCTATCTTCATTGCTTACTATCGAATGCGAAAAATCGACGAATCAAAATCTTTCGAGATAAGCGCGGTAAATTCAAATTAAAAATTTAGTTTGAGATAATAAATTATTTCAAGTCCTTCCTCTTTTTTCTAACAATTTTTCGTTTTTATTCATTTATCTTTTTGAAATGTATGTACAATGTAAATTATTTTAAAGTTTAGAGACTTTATTCTTCTTATCTTCAACTGCAACATCGCATCACCTGGCATTTTTCAAGGATTCTTATTTATTATTTCTGAACGATGTCATCTAAAATTTTGAAGCTTTTCTAAATGATGTGCCCTGATATTTAGAAAAAATTAATTAATCACAGAATATGTAAAAAATGATAGGGAGTTAGAATGGTCAACTTTTTGGCAATTATCCATTTACATTAAAAATAAAATAAACATATTACACTGTTGATAAGATTATTTAGATTTAAACATAAATGAAAAACAAATGAAACATTAATTTTGTATTTCTTCATTGCGGATACAGGAAATTTCAACAACAATTCTGTGCCTCCGAACTCGCAATTTACTTTTTGCTTTCGGCATTTTAGGTTCGATATAAACAAAACAATATCAGGAGGACAACACAAAACGTGACATAATCTTGTCCAACCTAACCCGTTGCGACGTGGTTCCGACGCGAGCCACACCACCTGCCCCCTTGCGGCCACATGTGGAAAATCCGATCGGGCCCAGATCGGAACTTGGGAACAAGTTGGGCAATTTCTGCACGGGAATACAAGAATCTGAATTTTAATAATGACTGAATTTCATTTTTAACTTAAATTAAGTAAATCAATTAATGTCAACTATAAATTGGTCTGAAATACCGTGTCTCTGTCTCAAATATGAAGTAATACAATGAACAACTGGTACCCTCGCAGAAATCGCCATATATTTCCCTATTACCCATCTGGCCCCGATCGGGCTGGCATGATCTGGCCCGGGTAGGGCTAATTTCATGGCCCAGAGTCGTGCCCTACCGAGATGCCCGTTTTGCAACGCCACCTACACTGAGCGAAGAATTCCCGTGTAGTTCGGGTTTACACCCCAATAGTTCGGGTGGTGTCTCTTTTTTTTTGTTTCAACCGAAGGATTTGGCGCGCTTGCCCTACTGAGACGTGCGAGCGCCCCAACCATTCGGGTGCTCACCCGAGACAGCAGCGGCCGAAGAGGTGGGGTGCCCACCCGAATACTTGGGGAGCTTGCACGAATGATTCGGGAGATTCGAGTTGTCAACCGCTGTGGATGTTGCGCGTTCGACGTTTGCGCATGTTCGCTAAGGGCCGCAGCTGATGAACATCAGGCTCTTCCCGAATGTCACTGTTTCTAGGTTATGCCTATTTTATTTTTCATGCGCGAAATATCAGTGGAATAAAGTGAAACTAGTTATCTTGTTTTTCTTTGGATAATCCTTAAGGAAGGTAAGAGAAATATAAAACATTATTCTTTCTCTAGAACGCGAACGCGCAACATCCAGAGCGGTTGACGACTCAAATCTCCCGAATCATTCGTGCAAGCCCCCCAAGTATTCGGGCGGGCACCCCAGTACTTCGGCCACTGCTGCCTCGGGTGAGCACCCAAATGGTTGGGCTGATCGCACGTCTCAGTAGTGCAAGCGCACCAATCCTTCGGTTGAAACAAAAAAAAAGAGACACCACCCGAACTATTGGGGTGTAAACCCGAACTACACGGGAATTCTTCGCTCAGTGTAGTAGATGTTAAGGAAAACGCTGAATTTTGTATCAGAGTGGTACTGTTGTCTACTTTATTGACACGTGAATTTCAATGTAAGCTTTTGATGTTTAATAAATATTAATTAAGTTTAATACAATTATGCCAAAGCGTAAAAAGAGGTCAGTGAAAACTGACCTCAAAATAAAAATTACATTATATCATTTAAATTAAATTAAAATACTATTCAAGCTCTTTACTGAAACTAAAATTCAATTGTATCTTTCGACGTAGCTTGTGCCAAATTCAAGGCCACAGAGGAGGAAGTGCTTTCCCACATAAGCACAATATTTAATATAGCATTTTCTTCAATATTTGTGGAAAATTCCCTAAAAGTTCTTATAATTCATTAAGAAATTGGAGAAAATTCCCTAAAATTTAGGAAATTAGATAATACCTACAATTTTTGAGCAAATTTCCCGAAACTTATGGTAATTTATACCAAAATTTGGAAATATTCCCTACGATTTGAGGAATTGAATAATTCCTGCTGAATGTAGGGAATCGTGCCAAAAATAATTTTTGATTTCCACGTATATTAGGGAAATTTTCTAAAAACTCCTAACGTATTACCGTATGATCAGGAAGATATTTTGCTCTAAAATATTGGATAAACTAGCACAATATTTTGAATAATTTTACACGTTTTTTTGGAAAAAATATTTATTAATGTTATAGTCATCTCAAAGATTTCTTTCCGTCGTTTCCATAGAAGGTTATAGAAAATTGTACAATTTTGAACAGTTCGGCATAGAAAACTTCAAACTTATATAAATTTCTTTCGATTTTTAATGAATAATTATTAAGTTGATGATTTTGTATGAAATATAAAATTTTTCTACAAATGATAATCAAAATCTACAAAAAAAGTTTTTGATTAATCAGATAAGTGTAGTATACTATGCACCACGGTACGGTTTCTTGCCGCTCTGGGCTGGTAGTTCATGAGAACTTCACCGGGGCGCGACGTGTCACCTCTCTCGAAACAGAAATGACGCGTCGAGTGTTTAAGAAAGCAGTCGACGCGAAGCAAAGCATACTTATCTAACGCAGAGGCAACCGTGATCAAGAACATGATGATCAACAAGGCGGTTCCTTCATTGCTTTTTTTATTAGTATTGCACAATTTTTGGGGAAATTTGCCCATATCAATTTCGGGAAAGTCCCGAAATTTTTAATTATTACAGAATAGCATAAGGATTCTCATCAAATTTTGGGGAATTTTCCGTACTAAGCTTTGGGGAAAATTCCACAAAATGTGTGGAATTTAGCGTAAACACAATTTTCCGGAACATTCCCCAAGACATTTTTTACAGTGTATTTAGATTAAAAATGCCCCATAATTTTTAATACAACTCAATCGGGATCTGATAGGGTAACGACTTGGCACTGACCCTGCACACGAATCGGGGTAACAGGTTCGGCCCAGACTGGTCCGTGCGTTTCATCACGGGTCTGATCCGTCCTGGCTTCCCGATTTGGCCAGTTCGGGCCCCAATCGGGGCCACACCGAAATTTCTGCGAGGGTAGGTACATTAACTGTCGAATGATTTTCAGTCGTGCGATCGGAAATTCATTTGGGCTAGTCGATTGACGCGTACACGGAAAAAAAGTTCTTTAAATTTTTTTGAATTATTTGAAGAGTCGGGGATGAGAGCGAACCGTGAACAAATTTTCTATATTCTGTATAACTTTCAGGATTTAATGTAGAACAAATCTGGATTAACTCTACAGGAGTTCTGTAAACTTTATATTGAACTCCGATTTAAAAAAGATCAATACAATATATAGTGAAATTTATGGGAAAATGTTGAAGACTTTCGTAGAAATCACAATTGAGATATTGAGAGTTTGTAATCACATCATTATAAGGTTTAAATACCTCAAATCAGTCAAATGTATAGAAAAATTCTTGAAAAAATGTTTTAAAATCTCATAAAAATTCGGTTCGAGGTATTGAGTGTTTGTGAACTACTTCAATATGATATCTATAGATCTCAGTTCTATAAAATGTAGCTGCGCAGTCGCTACTGTCCGCATGCAGCGACATTTTCTGCATCCCCTTGGCCAATGTGTTTAACAGATAATGCCGGTTACTGAATAATAATTTATTAGTGAATTATAACTTATTTAAATTTATATAAATTATAGAAACTTCTTCTATATAGCTATCTAACTTCTTATTAATCTTGATATAATCAAGAAATAATTCACGATTGAAAATTTTTTCGAGATTTCAAATTTGCAAAATTATAAATATTTTAAAGTGATGATTAAAATTTTAAAAGCAAAAAAAATTGTTATGAAACTGGTCACAAAAATTTGTCACCGCGACCCTGCACAGCTGTAGCTTATATTTTAGATTTTTTTTAATACTCCGAGTTAAGTTAGCTGCCAAGTTTTGTTAGGAGTTTCGAATGCGTAGGTAGGGGATTTCGAACCCACATCGAATAAGAATTAATAATATTGCGAACAAATATCAAAGCATAATAATAATAATAATAAAGATTAATTTTTTAAGGCGAAAAATCGGTTATCATTTTATAGAACTGTTATCTATAGTTTGGAGACTTTTCCGATATAGACTCTATATTAGTTGGACTTTTGGATTTTCTAGAACTGTTCTCGGTTTTTCGCATTCTGCCTCATAACAGAGATTACGTCACCTCATTCTTTACATTTCATAGCATTTTGTAACATATTTCGTAGAATAGTTCGATGTTCAAGTTCAAATTTTTACGGGAAATAAATTTCCTTACCTTATTTTTATAATTTTTGTCATATTTTATAAGTAGGATATGTTATAAACTCCAAAAACATTAAGTGAAGGTTTTACGGGATGTCAACAAAATTTGCGTCTTAAATTAACATCAAATTTTCATTTTACGTGCATAAAGGGGTCGAATTTCAACCAAGCGAGTAACTGGATGTCATATTACAATCATCAGTTGACTTTCAATCGGCGAATGATCCTTTTGATTACATCTGAAATTCAACCTACTTTTTTTACTGAGATTCAGATTCTTGTATTACTGTGTAAAATTGAAGATTATATGTTATTAATTAATTATCTGAACAAACTATGTGAATAAAATGTACAGCGCAAACATTTATAGGCAGAAAAAAATCGTTTTACCCTTTTGTCTTACCGTAATTATACACTCAACTCCCGAGTTAAGGACCCTCACTATATGCTATTCCTAGAAGTTCTGGCGTCGTGTGGCCTTGGAATGTGGCCATTTGCGGAGCAAGGAAGGCGACATTCCTCAATATCTGTTTCCTTTATAGACAAATAATCTAAACAAATGCACACCATCGGCGCTTCTTAACGAAAACAAATTGTTTTTTCTTCTGATCTTCTTGAAATTTTATTAACAATAATGTTTTGTAGAAAAAATTTACCATGCGTTACTAATCGTTTATTTTATAAACAAATTGTACATACAAATGTACATTGCAGACATTTATCGGTTATCATTTTGTAAATTATATTGACAATGATGTGCCCTAGTAGCAAGATAACTGCAGACTGGCACCAGCTGGGCGCCAGAAAAATAAGAATCTGTTTGCAGCCTGGCGCCTGGCTGGTTCCGCTTTGGCGTGCTGTTCTGGCTCGCTGTTCTGGCTGCAGAGTCTGGTATAGCAGATCCTGACCCAGACTGGTCATGATATACACCAGACAAAATTAAAATAACGTAAAATGGTACTAAATAGCTTTCTGTAATAGTTTTACACTATATTCCAGCCCTTTCTAGGAGAATATACTGCGGAGACGTCACTACATTTCAGGCGAGACACGCTGAAATATTACAAACATAACCTCTTGTTGTATAAGCTTATAGCATGTTTGGGGATACTTATGAATCGTTCAGATTTCCGATTGCTAGATTTTCAATTTCACTAATTATTTTCTACATTAATTCCTAGTGCTTGAGCTGAATACCAGAATCTGGTTCCTTTATTCACCAGATTTTGTTTATCGTCTGGTGTGATCATTTCTCCCGACAGTCTGGTCGACTAGAGGTAGCAGATGCTGAGTCAGACTCTGTCCTCTGTCATACAAGCCAGACGTTGCTACTAGGGTGTCTAGATGAAATTTTGTTATTAATCACTTCAAATTATGTTGGCAATGTGTTTCACATGAAATCCTGTCAAACAATAGTACTGATAAAATTTATAAGCAATTGTCACTGTCAGTATATTTCCACTTTTCATCCTGCTTGCAATGTTAACACCCTTATTTCCATTAAGGGTTAAAATTTACATTTGCTCACATAATTCGTTTATAAAATAGAAAAATAGTAAAAAATGGCAAAATGTTTTCTGGAAACGTAATCTAAAATATAATTGCAACAACAGTAGAAGAAAATCGATTTCTTTCTGCCTAAAAACGCATCAAATGTGCATTTATACACATAATTTTTCTACAAAATCAGTGGTACCATTCAATTTAACATTTATATTTATCAAAGGCCGTGGCTACGTGTACCGAAAGATCGGTACAAATAGACAGCTTTTTTCGGTACGAATATGGGGAGCTGGAAATAGGGCTATTCACAACGGAATTTCAGTACGTACAGCTGGATTTTTTCGGTACTTGTAGACACTCGGTTTATTAAAAGAGGTCAAAAATTAATTCAATGATTAACTGAAAATAATGAGTGGGACGATGGTCGTGGGGGCTAAGGCGAAGGCTTTAGACCCACTCCGTCGACTTGCGGGTTCGATTCCCGCCTTGCACTCTGGAAGAGCCTCGGCGGCCCATGTGGTGAACACTAGCCTAGCAAGGGAGTTGTTCATCTCCGGCGACTCGTGGAACCCACTTTAAACTATATAGTCCGAGATCCCACTGCGTTTTTTGACAGCTCTTGAGCCAGCATGACAAAAGTTACCGGAGATGAAACCTTAGATATAGACGATGAAGCAACGGCCTTCCTGCCAGCGCCAAATCTGGCATAGGTGCGATAAAAACGGATTCTTAGCGATGTGTATATCATTAAGCTATTTCCCTTTCGGCGAGCCTCTAGGGGTAAACGTGACACTACCCGATTCGGGTAGTGTTTTTTTAGGTGGATTTTGTAGTAAATGGGCTCACCACACCCACGACCGCCAACAGCAACGCAGTAGTATCAGACGGTCACCCATCCAAGTACTAACCGCGCCCAACACTGCTTGTCATGGTGTCATGCGATGTGTTATAAAAAATAATATTAATTATTTTCAATAAATTATTATAAATTAAATTATTAAAAATTTTTAAATATTTAAAAGAACAATCATTAATAATTATAATTAAAAATAAATTAATTAAAATTCACATTTTTTCATCATGAGGCTTCCGTTTCCAGTACCGATAGAGGTTACACGATGTTTTTCGAGTGCGATCATTTTTTGGCTGGGGACAAGTGAAAAGTTGAGTGAGGACGGTGAGGGTGTGGTGAGTAAGGGGACTGGGGCGAAAGTGCAAGTGTGAATGAAGGGAGCAGTAGAAAGTGCGAATTTAATATAAAAAAGGATAAAAATTGACGAAATTTGATTTTGAGGTTAGGTTGGCTTCGGCGGAACACTGGGGTTTTTGGCAGTCGGTAGGAGTTCGAAGGAGTGAAGGGAGACGGAGTAGAGGTGGCCGCACATTGCCAACAGAAATCAGTGCAAGAGGGTGAGTTTTGGGTAAGTTTTTTAAAGTTTGGGAGTTGTGATAGAAAGTGACTGGTGCGGAAGTGAGGTGACAGAGGGAGACAGACCGAGGTTGGTGAGGAGAGTGAAGCTAATAGAGATAGCGATAGCAAAGAGAGAGAGGGTAATGTAGTTGACGAGGCAAGCGGTGAGGGGAGCGCAGATAAGACGTTCGCAACGCCTTTGAATCCTGTAGCAATGGCAGAGTCGAGTAGAGGAAGGGTACATAGACGCGGGAGGCCCACTAATTTAGAAAGACTCAGATCGAGAAGTTCGGGATCGAGGGAGCTTCTAGATATGTGGCAAAAGTCGGCGAGCGCGATTAGCAGCGAGAGCATGAACAGTGAAAGGGAGAAAACGGGGGACGATAAAAGGAAAAGAGAACGGGCGGGCGAAGAGGCGAAGAGGAGGTAAAAGACCAAGTAAGAAAAGTGAGACAAAAGTGGGAACAATGGGATGAATTATGGAAAGGAGAGAAAGGGAAGCTATGGAACAAATTGGAAAGCATAGAGAATAGGCAAAGTGAGAATGAGGAGGATAGAAAAAGGGATATGAAATTGCAAGAAGAGAGAGTGAACAAACTAGAACTAAGCAATGAGCATAAGGTGGAAGAGAAAGGGAGTTTGGAAAAAGCGAGAGAGTGTGAGGGGGTTATGCATGAGCAGAATGAAAGGTGGCGATTGAGACTGATAGAGGTTGAAAGAAGATTGGAAGGGGAAGAGAGAGCGAAAAGGAAAAAGAATATAATAGTGAAGGGTATGAAAGTGAACAGTGAAAAGAAAGAGGAAGAGATTGGGAAGCTGATGAGAGTCATCGGCGCGCAAGTCAGAGTTGAAGGGATAAGAAGGCTAGGAGGGAAGGAAGAGAGGAAAGACTGTACTTTTTTAGTGAAATTAGGGAGTGAGGAGGATAAGTATGAAGTTATGGAGAAAAAGAATTTATTGAAAGGATATGGATTTGCGAGGATAATGTAGAATATCTGAGGGAGGGTATGAACCGGGTAGTGCATGAAGGCGATAAGAGAGAGGAAAGGGGAAACGTAGGTATCGGGGGGGTTTTTTAAACGGCAGGAGGACTTGCATGCAAGGAAGAAAGGTGAGAAATGCAAAAGGGCGACGTGAAAGTAGCGTTCTGGAACGTGTCAGGATTGAAAAACAAGAACAAAGGATTTTGGGGGAAATTACAGAAGTGGGATGTGATAATGATGAGTGAGACGTGGGCACATGAGAAGGAGTGAAAATGCATGAAAAGTATATTAACGAACGTATATGAGTGGAAGATGCAAGCAGCGAGAAACGAGCATGTGAAAGGGAGAGGATTGGATGGCATGGTGTCAGGGGTAAGAAAGGAACTGGTGATAGAGGAAGAAAAGGGAGAGTATAAAGAAGAAAAGGACGGAACAATGGTTAGAAGAATAAAATTATGAAAAGTTATTGTGGATGTAGTAGGGGAAGAGGAGAAGAGGGAAGATGCAGAACAATAAGGAAATGGACAGAGGAAAGAGATGAGAGGCTGGTCCTAATAGGGGGGGACTTGAATGCATGGACCGGGAAACAAGGAAGAGAGGTATGGGATAGAGAAAAGGAGATGTTCATGAGAAATTCAAAGCAAAAGGAAACGGATCGGGAGGGTAGGATGCTTCTGGACTTGTTGGGAGAGGCGGGATGGTTCATTTGTAACGGCAATACCAAGGGGGATGAAAAAGGGGAATATATGTACGCGGGTATAGGGGACACTATCATAGATTACATTCTGTCAGAAGAAAGAATAACGTAGTTGATGGTTAGAATGGAAGTAGGCGACGTGATTGGCTCAGAACACTTTCCGGTGATCGCGGCAATGAGACGCGGTGGCCCAAAGCGAGGGAGGGGGAGGAGAGAAGAAAAGAGGAAAAATAAATTTAAGGTGGGTATTTGGGGGAAGGAAAAGTTAAGAGAATTTAGAGAAAAAATAGAAAACGAGGAAATAGGGTGTTTGGAAGAGAATGGAGTAGACAAGCTGCCAGAGAATCTCAAAGGAGTGATTGATAATGTAAGAGAAGAGGTGAGACCAAGAGAAGAAGAAGAGGGGGTTAGGCGAGGTTGGTGGGACGATGAATGCAGGGAAAGTAAAGAAAGGATGAAGGAAAGTGTAAGAAAATGGAGGAACGGGGAAATGGAAAAAGGAGAACTCAACAGGAGAAAGAGAGAGCATGAACAGAAGGAGAAAGAAAGATACATGTCAGTGGTAGAGAAAGCGGTAAAGGAAGGGAGGGAACGGGAAGTGATAAACAGGGAAAGAGGAGGAAGGAAGGACATAAATGAAGAAATAGCAATGAAAGAGTGGACGAAGCACTTCAAGGGGCTATTAGGAGGGGTGGAAAATAGGGCGATTGCTCAGTTGAAAAGAAATAAGGCAACAGGGGAAGATGGCTTGTAAAATGAAGCACTGAAATATGGAGGATTAGGAGTGAGAGAAGAGATATGGAAGATTTGCAATAAGGTATGGAAAGAAGAAGGGTGGTCGGAAGCATCGAAGACAGCGCTTGCAGTACCGTTGATTAAGAAAGGAGAGGGCAAAAGGTTAGAGGAATATAGAGGGATCACAGTCATGTCGGTGGAATATAACATTTATGCGGAAGTGCTTAGAAGGAGGTTAGAAAGACAGGTGGAAGAAGAGGGAAGTATACCATACAATCAAACGGGTTTTAGAAAAGGGATGGGAACCACAGATAACATCTACGTGCTCAACTATCTAGTTAATAGGAACCTAGGGCGAAAGAAAGGGAAACTAGTTGCACTGTTTGTCGATTTCAAGGCAGCATTTGACTCAGTTAACAGGAGGGTGTCATGGGCAGCCATGAAAGAGAGGGGAGTAGACGAAGGACTAATAGAGAGGATAAAAGAAATATTTGTGGAAACTAAGATAAGGGTAAAGATAGGAGACAAGACAGGAGAGGAATTCTGGACAGGAAGGGGGCTCAGGCATGGGTGCCCATTGAGCCCACTTCTGTTTAGTATTCCGTTGGCAGATTGAGAGGAGAAGTTAGAGAGCAAAGGGAATGGGGGGGGGGGGGATAATGTTAGGAACAGGCAAAGTGCATATGCAGATGATATAGTTCTAGTAGCGGATGATGAAAGAGGTATGAATCTGATGATGAGAGTGTTCGAAGACTATGTGAGAGAAAAGGGTTTAACAGCGAATGTGAACATGACTAAGATTATGTGTTTTAGAAACAAAAAGGGTAGAGTAGAGTGAGAATGGAAGATAAATAACGTAGTGGTGGAGTTGGTGGAGGAGTTTTGCTACCTAGAATTTTGCTTCGAAACGAGAGGAGGAAGCGAACTGCAGGTGAGCAAAGTAATGGGACAGGTATGAGGTATAGGAAAAAGAAGGTTCAAGGACGACTGGAAGATGAGAGTGTGCATGTTTGATGTGTTAGTATAGTCAGTGTTAAGCTATGGATTAGAAATTTGGGGATGGAAAGAACATAAGAGAGTGGAAAGTTTGTATGAAAGATTTTTGAGATGGATTATGGGAGTAAGTTGGAGCTGCCTAGGTTATGTGCTAAAGGAAGTAATAGGAAGAGAAAAAATGGTGGTCAGGCAAGTGAAAAGAGCATGAAACTTAGACGAGAAACTAAGAAGGGGAGAGGGAAGCAAAATTGCACAAGTGTCTGCTCGGGAGATTATGGACAAAGAGGGAAGGGGCAACGTGGGGAGTTCAAAATGGGAAAATGAGAGATATGAAATGAGGTGTAAGGGTGATATGCAAGGGATGTAGAGAGTGGGAGGAAATAGAGGAAAAGATGAAGGCAAGGCTAGGAGAGCAAAGATAGGAAAAAATCGCAGATTCAAGATACAACAGCTGGTATAGAATGGTTAAGAGGCAGGGAGAACCAGAGTACCTGAAAAAGATTAAAAAGGAGAGCAAATGGAATAGAGTGGTGAGATTCAGAATGGGAGAGGGTGTAAAAGCATGTAGGTATTGGATGAATGAAGAAGACAATCGGTGTAGAGTATGTAGGTATGAGCAGGATATATGGTTGCATGTGCTAGAGAGGTGTACAGTAGGGTGTCCTAAAAAAACGCAATGTTATTTTTTTTATCACGCACCCCCTAAACTTGTTCTATTTAGTGTAAAAATAAATTTATATTTTTCTTTGTTTTTAAAATAATTTTTAACCGTGCTCCTGGGGCCATAAAGTGTCCCAAAATGATTAAAATGATTAATTACACTGGTTTACAAAAAAAAAAA
>CAKNWT010164117.1:0-12125 GCA_932066315.1 Andricus coriarius
TTTTTTAGTTTTCAATTTTTTCTAAATTTAGAGATGGAAAATTTTTTATTTATAAAATCTTTCCAAAGTTGGAAGGAAGAAAATTTTGGTTATTTTTTTCTGAATTGGAATAAGCCATTTTCTCTTTTTAGCATTTATATTAAGTTGAAGGTGAAACTTTTTTTTTATTTTCAATATTTTCTAAATTCGAGGAGTTATTTCTTATTTGTAATATTTTCATATGTTGGAAGAAGGGAAATTTCAGTTTTTAATTTTTCTAAATCGAAAGAGGGACATTTTTTGTTTTTTAGATTTTTATCGAGTTGGAACGGAACAAATTTTGGGTTTAATTTTCTCTGAATTGGAAGAGAAAAATTTGTTTATTCTTAAGATTTTGATCGAGTTGGAAGGGAGTAAACTTTGGGTGTCAAGTTTTTCGAAACTGGAAGAGGCCCTTCTTTTGTTTTGAATATTTTAATTGAGTCGGAAATTTAGGGTAATAATTATTTGTATGAATTGGAACAAGTAATTTTTCCTTTTTAACATTTATATGAAAGCGGGGTACTTTTTATTTTCAATTTTATACTGAATTGGAAGAGGGACGTATTTAATTCTTAACATTTTTATTAATGTGAGTTGAAAGGGAGGATTAGTTTTAATTTAAAGCATTTAAAATGCTATCGTGGATTTATAATTTCAACAAGAAATCCTTGAACTATTCAATTTATAAATTTTTAAAAAATTTTCAGTACATACATGTAAATTATTAAGCGTTTAAATATAAAATTTCTAAATAAGAAATTTATTAAGCTTCAATTCTTAAAGTTCAATATGCAGAAGAGTTCCACTTTGAGTGCTTCACTTTGCAGTTCAGTTTTCATTACTTCAAATGAAATCAGTTTAGAATTTAAATTTGGATAAATTTTTAGGGCATTAAATTTGAAAATGTTCATTCCTTAATGATTCGTTAAATTTTCCTTAGAATATTCTCCCATTGAATAAAGACATGGACGTTAGGGCTTCTGGTATGAAGTTTCAAAACGGAGGAAGTCTTAGGAGATCAAACTTTCTGCCAACTTTCCTCGGAAATAGTGTAATACAGCTTCAGCCCTCAGCTTCTCTCATCCAATCAAACTTTTGCTGTAACTTTCTTCAAACAATCAATATTCTGAATTCCTAGTTTTGAGTTCTTATCCGAATACTGCTTAGTGAAGTGAAAATCTTTAACATATCTCCAGTTTTATATAGAAATAGTATCAATTTAATAATAATAATAATTAAAAATCCAGTGTCACTACATAAAGAAAAACTAGGGGCACACCATATTCAGCTTATTTCTCCAAGCTGAGGTAAACTTTCCGTGGTTACAGGCCTGCAACGTGCTGGCTCTAGCGGAGTACGCCGGACACATCTACTATTCACCACGGAAACTTTACCTCAGTTGGGAGTACCCACCTCGCGCTTACCCTGCTTGAACGATCACCTACAACATTCCTTACCCTGATTTTTTTTGTGCAACGACCCAGAAAATCAGGGAATTGTGTGTACCTTGAAAAATACGGGAACGTTCCGGAAATTCGTGAGGCAGATCCGGGAAATCTGTGGTCATAAATTTCAAGTAGATAATTTTATTTTCGACGTAAAATTATTATTATTATTATAAAATTATACGATTCAATGGTAAAAACGTGTGAAGAAGTCGAAGGTCGTCGATTTATAACCAGCCAATCATAAACTGGAAAATCTTTGAAAATTAAGCAAAACATTGCGCAGGTAATAAATTTGTCTACTAATCCGGGCATAAAAGTCAAACTCAGAGAAATTTCTCATGCTGTTTTTTCTGCCTTATTTCAGCTTTTTTTGTCTATAATTTCAAAATTTGTTATGGTCCTGACTATTTGCAGGGGACCGATGCAGTGGAGAAACAACTTTCTTGTCATTTCCCGGTTCATTCCCGGATCACAAAAAAATGTTCACGGTCATTGAAATTAAAAAATGCGAACTCTTAAAGGTGCAATTTTTTTATTTAACGGTTAATCAGATAAAAACTGAACTGCAAATTAAGTCTCTCAATATTATGAACAGTTTTAAATTAATTGCCGTTAAATTATAAAATTTGAAATTTTAAACCCTTAAAAAATTGAAAAGTTAAAAAATTTCAGATTAAAAATATAAACCTACGTTATCATTTTTAATGCTCTTAAATGAAGAATGAATAAAAAATCTCTAAATATTGAAAATTAGATAATTTTGAAGCAATCGAAACATCAAAAATTGAACGGTTTTAAATTTCATTAGAAACTAAACACTTTTTAAATTAGAAGCTAAATTATTTTATTTTTAATTCGTTTGAAATCAATAATCGTTCAATTGTTATTTATACATCAAAATAAAAAAATCTTACTTACAAGTTAAAAACTCAACAAAATGTACAATTAAAATTCTAACAATTCAAGGCTTTCCATTTCAAATAATTCTGTTTTAAATTTCTTAGTTTTGCATATTGGATTGAACATTGCTTATTTCAAATAAACAGCACAACAAAAAATACAAAATCACATAAAAATACAAACAATTTAAAAAATATAATGACAAATCAGACAAATCAAATATTGTATTTGAAATGGTAATTTTTCGAGCTGGAAAAGAGTACTAGGGATAAGTTCTGTCGCACCCTATCCTTTTCCCAGCCCTATGATTTTTTTACAAAAATTGTCAGAATTATTTTATTTGAAAATCTTTGTTCAAAAATTCTTTTCTATTCATGCATCAACTTTGAATTATCTCGATGAAAATAGTTTTTCTGTTTGAAACAGATTTTTCAAATATTATAATTCTTTTAAACGTTTCACTCATCAGGAAATAATTGCTAATTTACTAAAAATTTCAAAACTCTGTGTCAGTATAGGGAAAACTTTCACCTGCAACATGTACTTTGCCTCATATTTTTAGAAGTTTTTTCTATTGAGATTTTCACTATGAGCAGTACAAAAATTGAGGTCTCTATATTTTTTGAGTAGCTAGTAGAGATCATGGAAGATTACTTATTTACAAAAAAACTTTATAACAAGCTCGGATTATTTTTTTCGATTGAGCAAATTACATCTTGAGGTTATTCAGGTTGTTTATGAAACTATCTTGGTCTCATAAATCTTGTCTAAAGTGCCTTAGAAGATGTATACATATATATAACATAATTCAGATCCAAGAGGGTCCTCAGTATCGATTTATCGATTTTACGGGTGTTTCACAAAATTAATTGTTACTTGGAAACGAATCGACACTTGGGGTCTTGGTTGAGAAACTTCATTTATCAGTTGGTTTAAACGACCGGAACAGACTGGGTCGCTTAATCAATTCAAAATGCAACTATTCGCTTACTTAACACTTGAAGGATAATTTGTTTTAGCGATCCAAAATGTGTTACTCTCTTTCTGATTATAAATAATTGAACCAGAGCTTTTGAAACTATTGATTAGATTGTTGCTAAAACCACATTTATCTTTTCGTTTTTTATTTTCTTAATAATACATTTATTTTCGTGTTTTTGTTTATAAAGAGTATTTTATTTTTTGTACAACAGGAAATAAAGATTCTGAATTCTTCAATGGTAAATCGTCACAGACTTCACACTCTTTTCCCTATGCTTATCTTTTCCCCTTTTTAAAAGATTTCCTCTTTTTCCCCTATTTTCAAGAAACTTCCTCTTTTTCTCGTGTTTTTATTTAAATGCGAACTGAATTAATAGGATCCTATTAAAAAATCATAATATTTTTGGTTAGAAGTTCATTCTTTTTGGTTAAAAATTCTACTATTTTATTTTAGGTTTCGAATTCTTTTCGTCTTGAAAATTCAACTATACAGTTTAAAAAGAAAACACTTTTTGGTTGAAATGTAACCTTTTTTGTTTGAAAACTTCACCATTTGGTTAAAAATTAAAATCTTTTTTTTTCTTCAACATTAACTTTTATATTTTTAGTTGAAAATTCCTCCTTTTTGGATTTTAACTTTTAATTTTGTTAAAGAATTATTTTTGTTTTGTTTAAAGATCCATCTCTTCAGATGAAAATTGAACTATATTGTTGAAGATTCGTTTTTTTAAATGGAAACTAATTTTTTAACCTAAAAATTTAACTACTTCATTTTTGTTTGAAAATTTATATTTTTATTAAAATGATCTTTTTCAGTTAAAAATTCAACTATTTGGTTGAAAATTCACGTATTTTGCTGGAAATTTGTCTTTTTTGGTCAAAAATTAACATTCTTAATAGAAAATTCATCTATTTTGATTGAGGATTCAACTATTTGGTTGAAAATTCGTCTTTTTGATTGAGTTCAACTATCTTTTATTTGAAATTGAAATCGTTTTTGTTTGAAATACCAACTGTAATATTTTTCGTTTAAAATTCATATTTTTTTCATTCTTTCTTGTTTGAAAATAAACTTTTTTTTGTAAATTTCATTATATGGTTAAAAATACAACTATTTTATTGAAAATTCGTCTTTTTTGCTCTAAAGTTCGACAATTTGGTTAACGTTTCATCTTTCTTAGTTGAAAATTAACTTTTTTGTAAAAAAATCAACTTTTCGGGGTTCAGTGTGAATGGTGATCTAAAACATCCGACTTTTAAACTTAAAAACTCCACTCTTTTGCTGAAAATTCATCTCTTTTGGTAGAAAATCTTTTTTTGCTTGAATTAAACTGTTTTTGATTAAAAACTTTATCTGTTTTGATTGAAGATTCAACTATTTTGTTGCAAATTCAAAAATTTTGTTCAAAAGTCATCCTTTCTCGTGGAAAATTTAACTGTTTGTTGGAAAATTCGTCTTTTTGGATTGAAAATTCAACTATTTTTGTCAAACATTCAACTATTTTGTTGAAAATTCGTCTTTTTGTTTAATTAAACTGTTTTATTAAATTTAAATCATTCTTAGTTGAAATATCAACCATTATATAATTTTTTTTAATTAACTTTTTTGTTGAAAATTCCACTATTTGTTTAAAAATACACCTCTCTTCGCTTGAATTTTAATCTTTTTTTTTTGTTTAAAAAATCGGAAATTTCGTTGAAATCTTTATATATTGAAAATTCAACTGTTCTGTTTAAAGTTAATGTTTCTGCTGTCTTGAAAATTCAACTTTTTGGTTGAAAATGAACTTGTTGAAAAGAAACTTGTTGAAAATTGATCTTTTCGGACTTAAAAGTCAACTTGAAATGTTAATAATTTAAATATCGTTTCATATTTAATTCAATGTGATAATACATTAATTTTATTGTAATTCAAATTTTTATCAGAAAAAAAGATCACACTCCTCTCACTCCACTGGGATTCGAACATCAGATCAACTGATTTCCGGTCAGGTGCTCTAACCATTGAGCTACAGAGGGATCGAAGATAGATTCTAATTTTCTGATATACGCTAATTTAGCAAGGTGTTACACAATATTCAAGTTTATATTCAACATTAATTTTATTTAAAAGAATTTATTCCTATATTTTCGTAAAAAAAAAGCACCCAATTTTCCCTTTTTGAGTTTGTCATGAATCTTTTTGGCTCTTTTCTTATTCTAGAATATGGCCCGCTCACGTTAATTATTCGCTTAAAATATATCTCCCTGCTCTTACATATATATTTCTCATTCAATCTTAAACTACCTACTTTCAAAGCTATTCAGCGAGCGGATATCAGCCCCTTCATTTCGTTTTAGTCCTTCCTATCTGAGAGCAAGATCGATTATGTCGCGTAATTCAAGTTTTCTCAAGTGCCAGAATACGCCTTCGCAATGGGCACGTAATTAGATCGTCGTCGTTTCCACGGACCCTTAATGAAATGTTACACCAACTTACTCTCTTTTATCACTTCATGAAAAGAAAATCTCGAGAAATAACTTGTAGTACTTGTGTTTTAAGTGATTTCGTTATTTTAATTATCGCATACATTAATTTCTCCATTTCGTTTTTCTCTTACGAAAATTTATTCAAAAATTTGATTCTTCATGTATCGTATAAAATTTTATGACTTATAGCAATATGTATTACAATATAATTGTAGAAATTATGACCATTTTTATTTGAATTTTTCAATACTCTTCAAAATTAATTAATTTATCAATGCATATTTTTCACAATTGTAATTTCAAAGTTTCTAATTTTTAAATGTATTATTTGTCCATACTTTCACAATGTTAAATAAAATGTTCATTTTTCAAAGGTTCTGATTTGGCATTTAAAAATTGTTTAATCTCTCAATATAAGAGTCTCACAGTTTTCACGATTTAAAGCATGTTTAATGCTTCACTAGCAAATTTTTTGGTTAGAAAAACAAAAGTGTTTAGTTGCTATAGAATCAACCAAATTGTCTTGTTGTCCAAAAAAATGTTGATTATTTCAACAAAAATTTTTGTTTGAAAATTCATTTCTTCCGGTAAATAATTTCATTTTTTTTTGGTTAAATTAGCTGAAAATTATTTCAAATTTTTTTCTCTTTTGTTTGGTATAAGATTAAAATATTTTGGTAGAAAATCCAACTATTTGGTTGAAAAGTAATTTTATTGTTCAAAATTCATCTTTTTGGCTTGGAAATTAAACTCTTTTGTTCGAAAGTGTTCTTTTTGGTTCGAAAATTCATTTATTCCGGTAAAAAATTTCATCTTTTTTGGTTAAATTAGCTAAAAATTATTTCACATTTTTTTCTCTTTTGTTTGGCATAAGATTAAAATATTTTGGTAGAAAATTCAACTATTTTGTTGAAAAATAATAATTTTTTTTTTAAATTTAACTCTTTTGTTGATAATTATTATTTTCGCTATGAAAATTCAAGTATTTGGCTGAAAATTCATGTATTTTGTTTAAAATTTAACTATTTAGGTATAAACTCCAACTATTTGGTTGAAAAGTAATTTTACTGTTGAAAATTCATCTTTTTGGCTTGGAAATTGAACTCTTTTGTTGGAAAGTGTTCTTTTTGGTTTGAAAATTCATTTATTTTGGTAAAAAAATTCATCTTTTTTCCTTAAAAATAAAACTGTTTGGTTAAAAAATGTGACTGAAAAATCTGTCTTGGTTGGAAATCTTTTTGGTTTGGAAATTCATTTATTCCGGTAAAAAATTTCATCTTTTTTGGTTAAAAATATAACTGTTTGTTTAAAAAAATGTGACTGAAAAATCTTAATTGGTTGGAAATTGAACTCTTCTATTGAAAATTCATCTTTTTGGTTGAAAATTCAACTAGTTTGGTAAAAAGTCATCTATTTTGTTGAAAATGCAATATTTTTACTTGAAATCATGGGCAGGATATTCTGCGCAAATCTACTGCAATTGCAATTTCTAATTTGAAGCACGTTTGGAGTAATTTTACAACTAAGCATTTAAAACCAAAAATTATTCAATTCTATAACTTGAAAAATTTACCCATTTCAAATTAAGAGCGCTTAAAATTGAAAATGTATGCATTTTATTTGCTAAAAAATAGTACACTATCAAATTTATAGCCTTTAAAATACATAAATCACAGCCTTCAAAATATAGAATTAAACATTTGCATTTCTTTTTTAAAAATTAAGGCTTTCATATTTATAGCAATAAAATTTTTTCAGATTTCCTGAATTCCTTGAATTCTCTAAAATCCTTGTATTCTCTAAAATTCCCTAAAATCCTTGAATATTCTGTATTCCTTGAATCCCTGGAATATTCCGAAGTCCTGAAGTTTCTTGAATTCCCTAAAAGCGCTGAAATCTCTCATTTTCTCTGAAATCTCTGAAATCCTTGAATTCTCTGAATTTCTGAAAATCTCTGTAATCTTTTATTTCTCTAAATTCCCTGAAATCCTTGAATATTCCGAATTTCCTTCATTCCCTGAATTCTCTGAATTCCTTGAATATTCCAGGTTTCTGGAATTCTTTAAATTCGTTGAATCCCCTGAATATTCGGATCCCGTGACTTCCTAAAATATTAGGAATTCCTTGAATTCTCTGAATTATTTGAAATCCTTGAATATCCTAAATTTCGTTAATATTCGGAATTCTTTTAATATTCCGAGTTTTCTGAGTTTCTCAATTTCCCTAAAATCCTTGAATATTCTCAATTCTCAAAATTCTTTGAATTCTTTAAATTCCCTGAATTCTTTAAAATCTTCTTGGTTCTTTGAATTCCCTAAATTCATAAAATTTCTTGAATTACTTCAATTCTTATGAATTTCTTGTATTATTTTGAAGTCCTCGGAATTCAGGGATTTCTCAGAATTAGAGAAATTCCACGAATTCACGGAATTCAGAGATTTTACATGAGTTCTGATATATCTCGGAATTCGGAGGAATCCAGAACATTCCAAAGAACCATCGGTCGAAATAGTAGAATCTTCCATTCGAAATTTAAGAATGTCAAAATTCCAGGTTCTTTAGCTTGAACTAAAGAAATGTCTTGCTATTTTGCTTTCATATAAAAAAATGTGTCGTGATGTTTAATTGTTCCAAAATCTTGAAAAAATAAATAATCCCAATATCCCGAAATTCATAAATCACGAAAAAAAGTTTTTCCGAAAAGAAAACAATAATATTATATTTCTTTGCTTCAAGTTAAAGAAATTTCATATTTAACATATTCAACTTTTTCCAAAATGTGTATTTTATTCAATTCAAAAAATTAACATATTTTGCACATTTTGAAAAAATTCTAAGTTGAGCCAGAATGTGCATTCAAATTTCTAATTGTATATTAGTGCTCACTAGTAATAACCGTACATATAAAGTCTTAAATTTTTCAACTAATGGGAAGTTTTTTTTATTTAAAAAAATTTTGAATTTTTAAATCCAAAGAGCGAACAGAAGATATTGTGCAATCGAAAGAAAGTTTTGCGGATGAAAAGAGGGTATGGGTGGGTTACTTTTGCCTAGTGTTAAAATTCAGTCAGAAACTTAAACGTTAATTTGAAGATTGATTCAAAGGAATAAGATTTAAGAATTGAAAAATAAAAAGACTTATAACTCACAACTCACAAATCCTAACTCATAACTCCTATCTCACAGCTCACAGCGTTGTAAAAAAGCAGTGTTGTAAACAAGAATTCGAGATTGAAGTTAGGCTATTGATTTAAGTGCAATCGCGGTATTAACTACCTTAGGCAACTAAAGAGATCACAGCTTGTTGAAGGTCTGACCCCTCTAGCGCACTGCACGGAGTCCAATCCAGAATAGGAATCGTTCCTATACTCGCAACAGCAAAGAATGATCGGCCAAAAAGAATTTACAAGGACACAGAGCGACGGATGTTGACGGGTCGATATAGTCACTTTTAATTTTATAAACTTACATTTATTTATATAACATGCATACATATGTGACCGTCCACGAAGAAAGGAACCTAATGCGTCAAAGCTGAATTTTACAGGACGGGCGATCGTAGTAGAGTCCGCAAGCCAGAATTTGAGTAGTGGAGATGCGTCTACGAAAAGCATCCCCTCCACTTATCAATACACTTTTAGGCACGAGCCAGTGTAGCTCACGGACACGTCGCGTACAGATGTGTTGGTTAGTGGTGGGGCTGGCTTTCGTAGGCCTCTCGTTCGGTCTCCCGTACGCTTATCATGCCTTTGTTTGTAGCTTAATAACAAAAAAAGTAATCAACTTAAACAATTTCTGATTATTGGAAATGAAAGAGTAACCCAGAGACTATCGATTGGTGTAAGAAAATGAAAATCGATTTTTTCCGCATTAGGTCCCTTTCTTCGCGGACGGTCACATATATTCAATAGGTTTTAAACATTAAATTATGAACATTTATTTGCTGAAACAGAAAAATTCGAGTTGGATGAAAAAACGTAGTTGCCGAGAATTGAGTCCGGGTTTCCAACGCAGCATCAGCTTCTCTCTGCAATCTGGTATTCTGGATGCTAATGTAAGAGGCACTAAACGTCCTGATGTATCACGCAAGCAAGCTTCGGTTCGGTGCTGCCTGAATGTTATTGAGTGTGGGGCATTTAGGAATTGTTACTGGACTGCAGCAAACTCAGTCGAGTTCTCAATAGAACACTGTAAACTATACTTCGATTAAGACTTCGTCCTTCTGATAACTGACACACGATATATAGATTTCCATTATTGATGCTAGAAAGTATAGTAATTTATGCTTTCTATTCTTTTTTGAGAAAAAGCACTTTTTAGGAGAGACTTTAGTTTTCCATTTGCGCAAAGGTTGACGTAATTAAATTATAGGTTGGAATGTACGTAGTGCATAAAATAACTTTAAAGTATTAAAAGATAAGGTTCTATGCAAGAGAGATACACATTTTTAATGATTAGTGTGTAGTTTCACATTCCTTCCCGTGTCTTCTGCATCTATTCCTGAAATTTAGTAATCATTAAAGAATTTGTGTACTGAATATCGAACTCTTCAGTCTCATTTTTCTCCGTGTGTTATTTCAACAAAAATGTTCATTTTCAGCCAAATAGTTGAATTTGCAACCTAAACAGATGATTTTTCACCAAGAAGATTAGTTTTCTATCAAAAAAGACGAATTATCAGTTTAGAAAATTTATTTTTAACCAAAAATAAAATGAATGTCTAACAAAATAGTTCAACTTTCAACCAAGTAGTTGAATTTTCAACCAGAAAATACGAATTTTTAATAAAATAGCTAAACCCTCTACAGAATTTTTTTTACCAAAAGAATTGAATTTTCAAACCAAAAACAACACTTTTCAACAAAAAGTTGAATTTTCAAACCGAAAATATGTATTTTGAACAAAAATGTTCGTTATTTTTCAACCAAATATTCGAACTTTCTACTTAAATTGTTGAATTTTCAACCAAAATAGATGAATTCTCAATGAAAAATACAACACATGATATTAATATTTCAACCAAACAAGATTTGAATTTGAAATCAAACACAGTTTAATTCAACCAAACGCAGTTTAATTCAACCAAAAAAGTCGAATTTTCAACAAAATAGCTGAGTCTTCAACCAAGAGAGATTAATTTTCTATCCACATCTGACCCATAAACAATCCTGGCTTGAAAGGAGCTTTGAAAAAAAACACAAAGTAAGTAACTAAGTTACGTTACAACTTACTTTTTAAAATAGAAACGAAGTTACGCTAAAAGTTACAAATATCGTAACTTTTCAGCAACTTAGTTACTTGTAACATGTTACTATCCAACACTGCTGCAAACACATAAAGATTATTATTATTAATTATTCCACCATTCTACATAATGATTTCATCCTTTTTAATCTTCTTGCTTTTGCATTCAAACTAAAATTTCCACTTTGAAGGGAGAAAACGAACAGGAAAACTACGGAAGCAAAATTTAATAAACAAAATTCGTTGTCGGGCTTTAAATCGTGGATTTTTTCCAGCTTTGCAATAGCTCTCGCATTATATTTTTGTGCAGTTTCATAGAGCGTTGCCGTCTCGGACTCGCGAGACATGCGACGTTTGAAAGGACTCGGGCGCATTTATGAAGAACCAAGACGTACGTGTTGAGTGAGGGATGAAAAAAAGGGTGGAACACCAGCATATCACCAGTGGGTGAAAACTGAAAACTGGATAGCACAGACTCACTCCTTAAAGTTCCTCCCATCCGAAATATCGCAGGGCTTTGCAAGCTGAATAGAAGCCGCGAACTTGAATGGCGCCCCTAGTCTATTCACAATGCGATAGCGGGATAGCCCGAGCCATTCACCAACGCATCAGATTTATGATCCCCATAGCCAGGACATATTTGTCATTTTATTATTAATGCAGTGCATGCCCTGCAACGTTGTTGACTTTAAGACACACACAAGGGTTGTTGTCTTAAATTTACCTACATAGCAGGGTGATACATTTTATAAGGCGACGAAAAATGATTTTCGAAATTGTGCACACGCTAGCCTAAGTTGCACCTTTTTAGTCAAAAATGTATCCAAAAAAAGAAAATTCAAAATCGGATATGATTTACACACAAAAAAATGAAGTTTAATTTTGAACAAAGAAACGGCGTCAAAATATACTGAAACAAAAATTGAACCATTATTATTATATATATTACGTATATAATAGCAAGTAAGTACCAGGTGTATAAGCTTAAATCCGCTGTTTTTTAAACAAAAGAAAGTCGTTTTTTTTTGCAGAAAATAAAATAAACTTTATTCAAAGCATTTT
>CAKNWT010164208.1:0-12839 GCA_932066315.1 Andricus coriarius
TAATAAATCATATTTTCAGAAGAAGTGATTTATTTTCTTTCCAAACAACAAAAAATATTACAATAGGGAAACATTTTCGATTTTAAGTATGAGTATTTTTTAAAAATCTACCTTTCATATTCTAAAAGAAATAGTCCCTATAGTATTAATACATTCTATTAAAGAGTAAGGAAGTTAAATTCGATTATAATATTCAATTTTTAATAAAATTCCCTACATTTCATATAGTTTCTTAATACTTTTCTTGAGCCTATTCGATTTGGTCCTTCGAGCCGGATGCTGAAGAAGTTCGCAGATTCAGGCTTGGTATAAGGACGACCCGGTTTAATATTACTTGAATGTATGTTTGACTTCAATTTTTTGTGCACATAATTCTGCGAAGATAGTCTTTTTTTAAATTAATATTTTTAAAGCATTAGCAGAAGAGTAAAAATACTTAATCGGGAAAAAATTTGATACAATAAAAAAAATAATTCATGTTGATATTAATTTATTATTTATTCATACCTTAATGAAATCTTTAAGCACTGGATACAAATTGTATGTTTGAAATATTCGAGAACGTTAAATATCGTTTTTAATATTAGGTGCACTTATTTTTAATAAAGAATATGTATCTTGAATGTTAACTATCTGAAATCTGGAAATGAATCACAAATATTAATTTCGTGAGGAAAATGTGTTAAGAGTCTAATTTATGAGTCATTTTTAAGGTAAACGACATTTTTAACACGTGTTCTTACAAGGTTATGCGCTAATTTATGTGTGATGATCTATGATCTAACAGTCTAAACTGACTGCGGCACGTAAGGAAAACATAACTGATAACGATAAAAAAATGCTAACATTGTATTAAACTTTCCATTTCAAAAGAAGTGATTTTATTCCTTATAATTTTAACATGGTACCATAAATCTGCATTATTTTTATGCCTACAAAGAGGCCAATCAGATTCATCAAATACAAATATCTTAAAGAAAAAAGTTTTACACGCCAATCCATCATGCAAGGATTTGAAATAATTCTGAAACAGCTTGTATAGAATATTCATTTTTTATGCTATTTAGAAATAACCAGTATTTAGAATAATGAAGATTCTTATTGAAACTCTATTCGTCGCATTGGCGATTTTCCCTAATTATGTTGGTAAGTATATATAATAACCCTAACTATATCTATAATTTGAGTCTAATTTAGATTTACTATTCAGTTTTTCTACTTCATATTTATAGGCATTAAAGTTTATCCACTTTTATTTCTTCTTACAGAATTAAGTTCATCGAAAAAAGTGCCCGATCAGGCTGACGAGATGCAAGTTCCAGCCAGTACGTAAAATAAATAGTTTTCCAAATCAACTTAGTAATTTTCTACTAATTGCTAGTGGCTTACTTTCCTCTAATTATTTGGATATGCTATAATTACGAATATGATAGTAAAAATATAGGCTAATCTAATTTTCAAGGTCAATGCCTCAATTGGTATTCTAAACTGAGTTTCGCTTCTATTTTGAAAATCATTGATCTTAAGTTAAGTACGGTTTTTTTTCTAAAATCTTTATTTTACGATCCACAGCTGATGAGGAGATCTGGACACTTAACTTAAGCTTGATGATCCCTTTTCTGCCTGAACGTCTCTCGGCATTTGGGGCATTGGAGTTAAATAGCAACTCTGCCGTTCTGCCCCCTTTTCCGCATACTTCGTAGACATTTCTTAAAAATTCGGATGAATATTTGTACCCCTCGGGTGGTGTTTCTTTGTTGGATCTTTCAGATCTTCTTAGTGATGGTGACTCTGCCTGCTGGCTTAATACCTGTGATGAATCTTCAACCCGCAGCTCTGGATGATCTGTATCTGAAGCGAGATATTGATTTATGACTTGAATCGCTGTTCTATTTACATAATTAGTGAAAACCGCTTCATGCGTGATGCCCTTTTCTCCGCTGCTACTTCCTTCCGCTTCTGGTGCGATGTATTCGACTACCTGTGTATAGGAATCCTTCGCTGAATCCTCATCATCGTTTCCTTTTTCTTTGCCTTTTGATACTGTTCTGTTGATTCGAAAACTACCTCCACGTTTACGAATTTTCTTGAATCTCTTGTTTTAATTGCTGTTCCGACGTTGTTTGTACCTCGAACTGCACACTAAATGACTAAAACCATTCTCGGCTGATTTCCTTATGGACAATAACCTTGAGCTTAGTGTGGGTACGTATAATATGTTCTTTACTTTCACACTCACTTCCTGTCCTTTAACTATAAACTTTGGGGTTCCTGATCCGACTCCTTGAATTTCAGCAAATTCTTCATCATCTGCGAAACGTACCGTAACTTTTCTTTCCGAGTCGATTTCCTCGAAAAAATCCGTACTGTTGGACACGTGGCTTGTTGCTCCGGAATCCATAAACTAAACCTTCTTGCCTTCTTCAGCCTTGAATTTTTTAGCTTTTGAACATACCTGTTCTGTTTTCTTTGAATCTATATACTCCCTTGTTGTGCAAGCTAGTTCTTCGTGTGAATCCTTGAGATAATGTGTGCCTGTAATAACTTTCTCCTGCTTTTGCTGCCAGGCTTGATACTCTTCACAGTTCCTTTTATAATGCCCTGTCTTCTTAGAGAGAAAGCATTCCCTTTGAATATTTTTTGCGTGCTTGAGCCTTCATCGCAGCTTCTCCTTGATGTCTGGTTATGATGTTGATGGCCATTTTAGTCTTGCGTCTCCTGTATTCGTGGATCAACTTGCTTCTGATTAAAGATATTGCAAGACCTTCAGGCCGACTTTCCAAAGTGGCGACCAACATATCGTAGGATTCTGGCAAACCCTACAACAACATAGCCGCTGCAAATTTGTCCCGGGTGTCTTCTCCAAGTGCTCTCATTCGGTTTAGGGTGTCCTGCATTTTGTTTACATGGTCCTCCGTGTCACTTTCTTCCGTTAATCACATTCAGCATAAACTTCTGTATAAATTGACTACACTGGCCTCTGATAATTTCTGGTGGTTGTCTTCCAATGATTTCCAGGCTTCTCTTGCACTGGTGGCATTCGCAATGTGCAGTAATTGGTTGTCGTCCACGAGCAAACCAATCGTAGAAAAAGCTTGATCCATCTCGAACTGCTGGAGCTTCCTTGTCAAGTACTATTATTGTTGTTGTTGAGTTTTTCGGTTTGAAAACTGGGACGAAATTCTTGCAACACGTTTAAGCTACTTCTTGATCACTTCAACACTGTTCACTTTGTAGTCAATTCACTGTCACATTATTGTCACCTTAACTGACACCGAAAAAAAAATTTACTTCACTCCTTTTTCATCCCTTTTATATCTCTGGGCCCATAACCTGTTGGATTCAATGAGAGAAATTTTCGCGTACACTGAAAAGGTATAAGAAAGAAATGTCTATATGTGAACGACAGAATTGACGATTGGATCAAGAGCCCTCAGGCCCTTTGACTATAAGCTATAGAAGAAAACACAGCCTTTCTTCTCTTCTTTGCAAAGATTTCACAAAAATTTCAATGATTTCCCAAAGATTTTAATAATTTTTCAAAGGTTTCTAACAGTTCTAAAGCATTCCGCAAAGATTTCTGATGAATTAACAAAATTTCACAAAGATTTCAGATATATTTCAAAGGTCGCACAAAGATTTCTTAAAGATGTTACAACGATTTCGGTTAGATTTAAAAGATTTCACAAAGACTTTAATAATATTCCAAATATTACCAAATATTTTAATCATTTGGTAAAGATTTCACATATAGATTTCAAAGAGTGTACAAAGATTTAAATAATTTCCTAAAGATTTCACAAAGATTTCAATTATTTCACAGATTTTACGACAAATTTCAAATATTTCGCAAAGATGTCACAAAGAATTCAGATAAATTTAAAAGATTTCAAATATATATTTCAAAGATTGAAAAAATATTTCTCAAAGATGTTACAAAGATTTCAAAGATTTCGGTTGGATTTAAAATATTTTGCAAAGACTGTAATGATTTCCCAAAGAATTCACAAAGATTTCAATCATTGCACAAATATTACCAAATATTTCAAACATTTGGCAAAAATTTTGATTTCAAAGATTGATTAAGATTGCAATAATTTTTTGAAATATTTCAAAAATATCCAAATCTTTCGCAAATATTTCCAAATAATTCAGAAAGATTCAAATGATTTCAAGGATTTGAAATATTTTGCAAAGATTTCATATAGATTTCAAAGAGTGCACAGAATGGTAGATGGAAAGTAAAAACACTAATCTATACGTGTTGATTTATACGTATTGACTTACCTGCCCCCATGTAACACATCATAACATTTTTCCTACCCCTCCCGCCAAAAAACTGTTATGTAATATTGTTTTGATATTCCGTCAGCAGCCCTTAAAGAAATTTTTCAGCCACGCGAATCATCCTTAAATCTTGGCTCAAAATTTCCGAAAAAAATATTTTTTGGAATCCCGAGGTCTTTCTCAAACTCTTTCACTGTTTAAAGATGATTTCCATTAACTAACACTCGAACTCGTTCTACATTTTGAGGAGTTTTGGCAGTTACGGGCTTGCCAGAGCTCCTAAGCCGCTCTTTAATTTCAGTATCGCTCATACACTTATCACTATGCACTTTCCAAATCATAACCGCTGTTTCCGAAGATGAATGATCAAGTTTTTGGCAAAATTTAATGAACACTCTTTGTTCGATGCGTTCCGTCATCCTAAAATGCGACGCGTACGTGCTTAGAAGTTTATGCAACTGCGTAGGCTAGTCAACTAAAGCTTAGCAGGTTCATGTGACTTAGTAGGATGCCTCAAAAAGGTCCTATCCTAATGATATATACCCGTTTTTACAATATTACAACTAGGTACGAAGGTAGAGTACAAGGTCACATACTTGCCAGACGAATTCTGGGCAGACCTCGTAATGAACGGGCCTAACTATTTTCCAGCGATTTTTCGAAATTAAAACTCCTTTATTCCTATTTATTTTTACAGAATCCCATGCAGAAATTGTCCCGGTTGGCCCTACTCCAACAAGGTTTCTGGTAGGAACCCGACTGGGTTACCCCTGGTTGGGTTTCATGGTTAGGAACAGGTCGGGAACCGACCGGGCTACATTTATTTCGAATCACCTAGTCGGGAGCCGGTCGATTACTGGCCGGGCCAACCCATTATCAAAGACGTACTTAAGAATGATAGATGAATTATTATTTGAAAAGTATGATTTAAAGATTTATGAGATCAGTAAAACAGAAAGTGGCTTTTTTAAGTTCTTAAGAAAAAACATTGAGTTCTCTCCAATGTTTTAACTTAATAAATTAAACTGTTATCGATTCTGCGATGTGGAACAGCAGAATTGTTAAATTTTTTACGGGATTCTCTATTTTAAGACAAACTTTAGTTTGTACAATTTCAAATTTACCGCCAAGTCTGACGCATTCTGCGCCTTGCGTCGGTATAGACACATGCAAGTTTCTGTTTTGTACTTCGAATGAGAATCCACGTTGTACTCATATCGCGTCGTCTCTTCGAAATTCGCAAATAAAACCCATTATTAAAATCAACCTTATTTCAGTAATTAGTTTGAAAATCCCATTTACTGCGCGCATAATTATTATTTTACATTAAATTATAGTGCAGTGTATTCATTTTTTCGTTTCTTCCTTTCGAACCTCAAATCACCGCGTGGTTTCCAAAATAAAACAATTTCTAGGAGATTCTAGCATCA
Source organism: Andricus coriarius (assembly GCA_932066315.1). Taxonomy (NCBI): domain Eukaryota; kingdom Metazoa; phylum Arthropoda; class Insecta; order Hymenoptera; family Cynipidae; genus Andricus; species Andricus coriarius. Next base: position 5,718 of record CAKNWT010164208.1, read on the forward strand.
GTGATTGAATCTACCCTAATTTCTTGCGGGAATTCGTTAACTTAATTTTACATTAAAAAATTCTCTAATCAGAGGATTCTCAAAGAATGTGGTGTAGACGAAACACTATTCGACTATTATTGACCGCCCTCCCCTTTCAAAATCTGGCAAAAGTTAATTTCTCTGATTGATCACTCTCCAGTGAGCGTCTACATGCTCCTCCCCATCCTCAACAAAGAGTATTTTACGTCACAGGGGTATAAAATTGTTTGCATCAAATTTACAAAAAATGATGATTTATGAGTTTTTATGGTAAGGAATATATTGTAGTACGCAGTTTTATAAGGTTATGCGATAATTTATATCTAGTAATATGTATAATCTCAATTCTCCGCGGCACATGAGTCGAACATAACTGATAACGTTCAAAAGTTCCAACATTTTATTAATATTTTCATTGCCTGATAAAAGAAATTTACTGTAGTAATTAAAAAAATAGGTTTTACAAAGAAATCTTTTTAACAAATATTTGAAATAATTAAAAATGATGAATTATAGGAATTATACAAATTAGTATAAGAAAACATCTAGTAGAATAATCATTCCGTAGGCCATTCACGAAAAACCAGTATTCAGAAAAATGAATATCCTTATTGGAACTCTGTTCATCGCTATGACGGTTTTCCTTGATTCTGTTGGTAAATATATGATAATGCAAATAAACGTATATTTTTCAGCCTGCGGGCCCTGAAAAATTGCCTTGTTTCCACCTCCCTGTTTTACAGAATTTGTCTTAAAATTAGTTCATACAAACTAGCATCTATCCACACCTTAATACTTCCTTAATTCTACTACCGCTTATATCTACTTCATCTCTTCTTTACAATCTTTCCTTCTCCATTCCTCTGCTTTCTTCCTTTTCTTCTTGTCCATCTGGTCCAACATCCCCTTCTCCCATGCATCCACATCTCATCCTCGCTATAAGCTTCTGACTTCCTTTCTTTCCTTTCTCATACAAATACTGTGCTTTCTCCCTTAGCATATTTCATCCATGGTTCCTATCAAACCTTAGCCCTCTTATTATCTCCTCTCCTGCTGCCTTATCTCTCTCCATGCCGTTCTTCTTGAACACCTCATACACCTTTCTCCCCTCCTTATGCCACGTCCTCCTTTCCACCTACTTGCAATCCTCCAGCCAGTGTTCCACCCTTGCGTACACCCTACTTCACAATTCACACATTCTCTTCTTCCTAGGAAGCCAGAACCTATTAAAATCCTTCATGCGCACACATCTCATCCTCGCTATAAGCTCTTGACTTCCTTCCTTTCCTTTTTTACACAAATACTGCACTTTGTCCCTTGGCATAATCCACCCATAGTTCCCATTAAACCTTAACTCTCTTATTCTCTCCTCTCTTGCTGCCTTTTCTCTCTCTCTCTTCATGCCGTTCTTCTTGACCACCTTAAACACCTTTCTCCTCTCCTCACGCATCCTTTTCTCTTCATCCCTTTGCAGCCTATTTCTTCCAAAATACCTTTCATAACCTCCTTCTTCTCCTCTCCACCCCTACTCTTCTTCTCCTACCAACACTCTCTAACCAGCTTACTTCCGCCCTGTTCAAAAAATTTCTCCTCATACTTACGCGTCCGACTGCCTGTTAAAATTCCTAAACTCGTTTTCCCCGTCTCCTTCATAACAATATAATTAGACTTATTCCTTGCCAACCTCAGTGTCCTGTTAATTTACCTCTCCTGTATTTATAATTTCAAGTATAATCTTAAGCCTCTTTCGCTTATAGAAAAAAAATTACGAATCTAATCTAATCTAATCTGTTTGACTGCTTAAAGTAGACCAATTTTTAGCAATCATCCGTAAATATAGTCAGAGAAAAATGGTTGATTTACGGAGACGAATTTAAGTTAGTACACGGAACAATAATTGGTATTGAATCAAGAAAATGTCGTTATGAATACGGACAATTGAAGATTCCCTTGATCTAAGAAAATATTTCTTGTATCCAGAATGTTTACTAGATTGATGCTATTACTTCGGTAATTTTTCTTCTACCAGAAAAAGTCATTAGAGTATTTGCTTCGCCTTTTTACTACTATCATCATCCGTTCATAGAATTTTTAAATATTAAAAAAGGGTTCTCAAAAATGTTCAAAATGTGCTCACTTTTTGAATTTCGATCCAAAATGGCTGGCTAATGAACCTGACCTTCATTTCAGGACACTCAACGAGTATACCAATGGCCAAACTAATACATTGATTCTTTGGAAAGTTATCGTGCTAACAAACTAGAAATCTACAGACTAACAGACAGACAAACAGACAGACAGACATTTTGTAAGAACCTGTTTTTTGGGTTCAGTAGGTCTCAAAACGTGAACGATTGGCTCTGCAATAACAACCTCATCAGTTGCAAATGCTAACCCATGCACCTTCAATGTCCCGAGATCCACACGTTATTTGTCAAAAGGTGCCATTCTTAGCATTAAAACTAATCAATTCCTATTTCTTCTTACAGAATTAAGTTCACCGAAAAGATTGCCCGGTCAGGTCTATGAACCGAATGGTCCTCCCAGTACGTCCTATGAGAAGAATTCGTCACCACCTTCATATCCATCCAGTAAACAGTACGGAAAAGCACAGCAAAATGTAACCTATACGTACGGCGTCGATAAAGCAATAGAAACGTTGAAGAACATTGGCTTGACTCCCATTAGGAAACCTGGAGAAAGACAGTCCGGAGAAAGGCAGTCCGGAGAAAGGCAGTCCGGACGAAGACAGTCTGGAAGGACGCCCCAAGAAGCAGGACCATCCGAAAAATCTACTGCCGAAGATAAAATGAACCTAATTATATACAACTCAATCATAAAAGATCTTTTCTACCAAGACCATCGTGGCTTTCATCAAATCGTCATAAATGATGGTACACTTCTCTTTGACTACGCTGGAATCATCGTCGGGAGAGTCGACGGTGAAATGATTGCTCCAATATTTAATGGCGCTCACGAAATGATCAGGATAGACAGAAATCACAATAACGAGCGATTTGTCATGGACGAGACAGAAGCTCGAAATTGGGGTGTGTTCGAGCGTTGCGATGACTTCATGAAACGTGTGAAGTCAGCCTATCGCGCATACAACCAGATGAATAAAAATTCAAAACCACAGCATTCATAATTGATTTAAGTGAAATTAAATGTAGTATCTAAATAACACTTAAAACCTACATTTTTTATAAAAACTATTTCTGTGAAAACCAAATTATTTTAACGTATTGATAATAAAACCAATAATAAGGATCCTGCATTTGTGACGCGGAACGAAGAAACCAGCCTTAGGGCTGAAAATGTGTGTTAGGAGAAAAGCGCTATGTGAAAAAAAACCTCCCAACTTTGAGCTCCAGAAAACTCAATTTTGATCCTGGAGCAATGAGAAATTATTAAAAAACGGAAAATGGTTTCTTCATTTTACGAACATCATAATTTCTGTTTTACTTACGTTAATGTTGAGGTCAATGTTCTAAATGCTAGTATTCAGTTTGCTCAACATGATCTGTTAGCCTTCGATTGACTCTACCATAACAACCTTATCATCTGCAAACGCTAACCCACGCACCTGAACTGTCCCAAGATTTAGCCAAGAGGACATTCCATTAATGATTGTAGAAGCCATCCATTCACTCCTTACTCTTTTAGGACTTCCAAAAGCTTACTTCTATCCACCTTATCAAAAAAATTTTCCTGGTCAACAATCCAGAGAAAAGTTTTTTGTTTACCTCCAAACTTTCTTCTATGATCTTATTAAGTTGATACCTCTGTAATTATTGCAGCTGATTTTATCTTCTACTTTGTATATTTGGATGATAATCGCCTTTTTCTAGTCATCAAGAACTTCCACATCTCGATAAATAAATTTATCAACTCGCACAGCCTGAGATGTGTACATATATTTTCGACCGTATTTAAGCATTTCATAGTACATACCATCTACATCAGCAGCCTTAACCATTAACATTAGCCACCATTAGCCTTAGGTTCCTAATGATATCCCTAATTTCAGGAACACTAATTCTTTCAACCGGGTTTTTCGACGAATCGTCTTCTACGTGCTGTTCGCATTGGATCATGTGCTGCTTCATAACTTCACCGCCCAATAATGCCTTGTAATGATTTTAATTCTCTTCTTCCGCTTTTATTCTATCCTTGCTTTCTTCAACTAGTATTTTCACTTATCAGTTCCTGTTCCTATGATCATTTTCTAGTCTAATTTTATCATCATCGCCAAGACCTACGGTATTCAACTTTCTTAGATACGCTTTTTTTCGATAAGGGCTACGCGGATTTCATCATTCCACCAAGCATTCCCAGTCATTCTTCCTACAACCGCAGTGTCACACATTTCAGTTGAACTCCTAAAAATGATTTTCTGGAGCATTGTATATGCCCCCTCTATATCTTTATTATGTATTATCGTCTCCCAAGTTATCCTATCAAGGCGTTCGTTTATCTTATCTGCAAGTTCTATTTGCACTTCTGGTTTCTCTAAATTCTCTATCTTGATTCGCGTCTGTTTCGTCTTTTTAGTTCTCTCTCTTGTCTATCCTTGACCTACAGGCCATGTTAAAGTTCTAAGTTAATTTTTAGAACTAAGGGTTAATGACCTGTTCCACATTCAGAAACTCCTACATCCTTTATATCTCTTACTAGTTCTCTCAGTCTCTCATCTGCAGCAATAAAGTCAATCATACTGTGGTTATCGCCTCTATTATAGGTATAAAACTGGATTATCTTATGCCTGAATCAAGTATTTGTAACACCCAAATACCCTAAAATATTTTGAACCTCTTGAAATCCTTTGAAAACCCTTTTTTTTAAAGCTCTTGAAAATTTCCCTTAATTCTTTACAATTTCTAATAATGCTAAAAATTCCTTGTAACTTCATCAAGTTATTGAAATCAATTGAAAATTCCTTGGAATCTTTGAAAGTATCATCAAATCTTTGAAATCTATGGAAATGCCCTGAATCTTGGTATCCCCATTTTGAATCCAGCACTAGGCTTTAAAGCAGCTCAGGATTTAATTTATGAAGCGAAGTTAGCGTTAGGAACTGTCTTAACAATCCTTACAAGGTCGAGGACGGACTCATGGGAAACCAAGGTCAAACTGTTCGGTAGTATGGTAGAATCAACTCCTTTTTACGGTTTTTACCGAGAACTTTGCAAAATGCAACATTCAGGCTGAAGATCGGCAGGGTGAAATTAAGCTAGAGATTTCTGTCTTTGACCTTGAAATGGGTTCTTCAAATTCTCCAAATGAAAAGCGACCATTTGCCAAGAATATGCTATTTAAGGCAATTAGATGGTACTGCGCCTTATCTCTGCTTAAGTTGTTCTTTTCAAGAAACAAGAGTGACTGCACAATTATGTTTGTCAACGAATCAATGCTTTACTTTCTCATGCAATAGAAACGTATATACATTCGATCCGGACCAACTCTGTACATTTTGTAACAAATATGAATTGGAGAATGTAGAACATATTTTATTATGATATCCCATGTATACTTCTTTACGATCCCATTACTTACTTAGAAATGAACTCACTAATGTGGAAGCGTTACTAGCGAATCCTGATAAGTACCTGATAAGAAAATTTTTCTTGCATGTTGCTAATTGCTGTAAACTCCGTTGCTTCTGCCTAAATAAATGAACAAGTGTTCTGATAGATGTACAACTACGCTATAATTCAATAAGTTTTGTAAAACAGCTATATCCCTTGCTATAAGACATTTGTATACTTTTTCAAGCAATAAACTATCTATCTATCCATAAAATCTCGTAAAATCCTTTTAAATCTTTAAAAAAAAAACCAAAAAAAAGCTTTGAATTATGTTGAAATCTTTTCAGAAATCCCTGAAATCTGCTGTTGAGATTCTCTTAAAATTTCTCGAAAACTCCTAAATTTGGTTACATTCTTTAAAATCAGTAGGCCCTGTCGGGCCTCGCCGCCAAATGAAATGATCCGACAGGGAGTAGTTATCTGAAAATATCGCGTTCCCAATACCTTGTACACAGAGAAAACTTTTACGTATAGGTTTGGAAAGAGCTGAAATGAAACGTATCTTATTTCACATTTAATTTCAATGGAAACTATGTAACCCTTATAACATTGGAATTATGCAGAGACGTGAGATTGAGACTATTCCATAACTATTAAAGTGAATGCATATAATATATTTTCCAGCGGAATAAGCAATTTCACACGATCGCATTCGCAGCTCACTCGAACATATCGTACCTATACATTACGCCTCATCAGTTCTCACAAATCGTCATCATTAAAAGGAATCCTCGTTGATCTTTCCCAATGAAGCTGCTCGGATATCAAAACGTCCTTGTGAAGATTGATCCTTTGATTACGGAACCAAAATCAATCGCTCTTAATTCCTTCATTAGACAAATCCTAGGTAGTCTATCTCGCCCCATTTTCACAATTTTAAAAACGTATCTACTTGCCCTTCTTCTCGCCTCAATTTCTAGACTTCTTCTCCCTGCCTCCATTCTCCAAATATAATTTGGCGTGATCCTATCTAGCCCCTGACTTTGCCAAAGTCTCTAACAAGTGGAGTCTTCTTCCTACATTATTTATTCTTGCATTTTCATCCCCCCTCATGCTGCGTTGATAGCTTTCTGTGTTTTTCCTGCTAAAGTTTTCAGATGCTTACTAATTGTCCCCGCTGTAGAAAACCAAAAACCCAAGTACTTACATCGATCCACTACTTCTAGTTCTTCTCCAAATACTTTCCAATTTTCCCCTCTCTTTCTCCTCCCTCCTTTCCTAAATATCATGATTTTTGTCTTATTTACATTAACAAATTTCAATGCATAAGCCTTAGTGTTTCCTATTACTGTACCTCCTTCTTTTTTCCTTTCCCACTCTTCCTCTAAATCTTCTACAAACACGTTAAAGAGTTGGGTTTAGTGGACACCCTTGCCTGACCATCCTGTTGGTCGTAAAGCTCTCAGTTACACCTTCATCCGTGATTACCTTATTTTTAGTTTCCCTGTATATAGTTATCACCATTCTCAACATTCTACCCTTTATCCCAATCTTTTCCAATTTGAAAAAAAAA
>CAKNWT010164509.1:0-11821 GCA_932066315.1 Andricus coriarius
TTTTTTTTTTCAACGAAAATCTAACTATTCCATTTTTAGTTTAAATTTGATCTTTTTTAGTTCAAAATTGAACTATTTGGTTGGAAATTTGTCTTCTTTTAGTTGAAAGTTCATATATTTTGTTGACAAGTCGTTTGTTTTCTTTGGTATAAAATGGATCTTCTTGTTTGAAAATTTTTCTTTTTGGTTAAAAATAAAACTATTTGGTTCAAAGTTAAACTTGTTTGTTAAAAATTCATCTACTCTAGTTGAAGATTCATAATTTTAGATGAAAGATCATTACTTTGGTTAAATTTTTTTTGTGTGGAAAAATAATTTTTTTAACTCGATTATAATGGATTTCTAGATACCATTATAAAATAAATAAACTGCAATAAAATTTCTAGGAAGTCCTAGCGTTTCAAAACATTACAAGGGATTTTAAGGTATTTCAAGAAATTTTACAAGGTGGTTAGGCGCTGGGACTTTCTGCTAGACGTCTGGGGTTCGATCCCTGAGTCGGTATCTCTAGAAATTTTTTTATGTACTTTTACAATGACTCACTCTCATCAGATCATTTAACTGCATTATCAAATGCGACCGGATGAACTTTTCTAATATTTTTGTGGTAGACTTGCGAACGACATTGATATGAGATGAAAGATTTATGAACCAAAAAGTAATTACATAGCCACCCTTATTACGAAAGTTCTCCTCTCCTCGAAATTTTTTTTTAAAGAAAAATGATTGAATGATTTGTTTAAAGAGATAATTCTCGATCTTGTGAGAGCGATAATTAAAAGTGGAAAAAAAAGAGTTAAGGAGCTTATTTATCGCGGGCACATGGGTATTATAAAATGAAAATTTCCGGTTTCTTTCATGACGAGATGACGTTTAGTACGAACCTTGTTCGCCCCGACTTTGGCAAAACAACTTTTGCAAACTCCCTTGAAAAGGGGACAATGCTTCGCCCCGGAATGAAAAAAAAGGTTAAAAGGAAAAATTCCACTTTAACTGCGCCAACAACTTATCTTGTTTTCTAGCTTGTGAGAAGACGACTTTCCTCACTTCCCGCAGCATCATAATAATAATCGTCAAATTCCCGTTTCGAGCTCCTCTCTCGGAAAGGTACGTTTTCCAATATTAAACTTCTTTCCTAATGAGAATTTGTTTTCGGTTCAACTGTTTTACTAATATACCAGAGTTTCCTACTAGAACTTTGGTATAATATTCAATTATTTGTGCAGAGGAAAGGAGGTCACAGCATTATAAATGTCTGGGAATAAGTTTTTTCAGCTTGAAAATTTCCTTAGTTAATAAAATTCTACTCCTAAGTATCAAAAAGATTAGTTTAAAATTTACAATAAGGGATTCTTACTCACATAATTCTATGAACATTCTTGTAAGAACACTTTTAATAACTTTCATAGAAGTAAATAAGTTAATTTTTATCGATTTTCTGTCAACCATTTTTTTTTCTTCAAAAATCTTGGGGCCTTTTTCTCGATTAAAACGAAAACTGCATAGACCAAATTTAGATCTAGTTTTTAATTTTTAATGTTATTGTTCAAGATTAAAACGCGAATTCCGCATCTTATCAAAAAATGTTTAGAAACAAATTTGTAGACTTTTTTAGGTGTTATTTTTCATGGTCAGAACGAAAACTGCGTCGGTCCTAGCCAGTTGAGGGGCCTTATCAGCATTATAAAATGGGATTCCAGTTTCCGGCCATACGGTTTTTAAAAAAATGTTTATATTTTACATTATAAACAAAAAGAAAAGAACAATGGAAAAAAAGCAGTGCCTCTCATTACTAGCTGAGCGTGTATTTTCGAGATCTGGCAGGTCGACCCCCGTCAAATTTTAGTGGCAGACTCCCCGGAGCGCGAGTGGAGACTCGGGAGCGCATCGAATTACGCGAAACGAATCACCCTTTCATTGTCATGAGATGCAGGCCGGTTCAAAAAACTAAAATTATGCAAACATCGCGTGATTCAATTTTAATTAGAAGAAATAGTTTATTCATATAATTTGAAGAAAGTGAAAAAAAGATTAATGAAAATCGGTTAATAGTTGCAGTAATAATAGAAATGTTGAAGTCCACGTGATGGCACGCCCAGATACAGAAGCGCATTTACTCGAAGTATGAGAAAATCGATATTTTTCAAAAATGATTATTTACTCTTCAACAACCGTTTTTATATAATGAAAATCATCTCAAAGCGATGCGAGAGTACTCCAAGAACACAAGTAGATTTGATTACTGTCTGTTTTAATTTTTATAAAGAAATTACATTAACAAAGGGGCAAACAGTGTAATTTTTGTTGAAAAAAAATTGTTTTCGGATGAATATGCTTTACATCATAGTGAGAGTTACTGTTAGTCATAATTTTTATGGAACATCAACAATTGTAAGTGTTGTAAACAATTGTTTGAAAAAATGTGGAACTTATCTCTTCCTTCATTATCTGAAATTATGTGTATTCAAATACAACAGTTGTTCATTTTGTAAACAAATGAAATAAGTAAATATACAACTTTGTCCTGGAAAATAATGTTGGTTACACTGAAACTGCTTCGAATGTTTGTGAGAGAGATTTACAGTATCTGTTTCTATTATTACTGCAAATATGAAACGATTTTCATGAATCTTTTCTTCACTTTCTTCAAATTATATGAATAAACTGTGTCTGCTAATTAAAATTAAATCACGCGATGCTTTCATAATTTTAGTTCTGTGAACCGGCCTGCATCTCATAACAATGAAAGGGTGATTCGTTTCGGGTAATTCGATGCGCTCCCGAGTCTCCACTCGCGCTCCGAGGAGACTGCCACTAAAATTTGACGGAGGTCGACCGGCCAGGTCTCGAATATACACGCTCAGCTAGTAATGAGAGGCACTGAATTTTTTCCATTGTTCTTTTCTTTTTGCTTATAACGTAAAATATAAACATTTTTTCAAAAACCCGAATCTAGCCGGCAAAACAGACCAATATTTAGATGAGGTATGCAAAACATCAGATAAAAATATTCAACCGTACGGCCGGAAACTAGAATCCCATTTTATAATGCTGATAAGGCCCCTCAAACGTTTCAAAAGGTGGACCTGAACGAAATTAAAATGAAGAATCTGGGCCTGGCTGGTGAAGTGGGTGTTGGGACTGTATTTTCCCATAAAATTGTAGTTGAATCAATAGGGTAAGAAATAAAAGAACATGTTTTTTATGTATTTATTTTATTTATTTGTATATTTTACTTATTGCAAAGTACAATATTTCGTCTAAAGTTAGATTAAAATGTTAAAAGCATCTCATTTACCATCAGACATTAATATTACATTAAAAAGTATAATAGAATCACTTTTTAATGTAATTTTAATGGCTTGTAACGCTTTATCCGTCTTTTAATCAAAAATGAAATTGTATATTAGTCTCAGAAACTTTCGAACCGTTCAAACCGAGCACTTCTTGGTGGTAACTCTGACTGACTTAGTTGATGATGATCCAATGTTGGTGACCGTCCTCGATGACACTGATAATCTACTAATTGTTTCAAAAATCCTGACCCCTCTACAAATCATTGAATAACTCAATAAAAAAAATCGCTTAAAAAAAGGAATAATATCTTGTCAATCTTGATTTTATTACGAATAAGTACAATGTCATTTGATCGCGATGCGTCCATAACTTTCAACTCAAATTTGCACTGAAGGCGAAAAAAACGTAGTTAAAAGCACCTTTTATAACTTGGTCAACTTTTGACCGTTGCATTTGGCGGAAAAATGCATGCAATCTTTTGCAAAAAATCGAGTAGTTACCTTGAAGTTTTATTTATGAGTATATTTTCGAAAAATTCGAAAATAATTATAACTTTCGTGTCGGCAGTAAATAAAAGCGATGGATGCTAACTCAGCTTGTAATCAAGCTGGAAGGCTCTACTGAGGCTTGAAATAAAAAAAAATCAACAAATTCAATGGTAGGTTTTTTAAATTAAGTTAATTACATCAATAACATGCTATCACACATTATGGGTTTCCGTTGTTTTTTTTTAGTGGAGGCACAAAAGAAGTCGATGATACTCTCAGCGGGTTCCAGGGTATCGATGTCCTGCTTGATCCTTCGCCTCATAAGCTCTTAAAGTGACCTTTTTTCTTCTTCAACTTTTGTACTTCTGGTAGAATGTGCCGCGTGGGTCAACCGACTTTGACAATAGTGGACGGCAACCCCTTCAACGTATCGATTACAATCGAGGTCAACTATACCCTAGAAAAGGAAACAGACAAAAATAATATGCAATATCATGTTATTGATGTAATCAACTGTATTTAAAAACCTACCATTGAATCTGTTGCTTTTTTAAAAAATATTTTAGGCCTCAGTAGAGCCTTCCAGCTTGATTAGAAGCTGAGTTAGCATCCTTCGCTTTTATTTACTGCCGATCCCAAAGTTATAAATATTTTCGAATTTTTCGAAAACGTACTCATTAATAAATCTTCAAGGTAACTACTCGATTTTCGTCGAAAGAATTCATGGATTTTTCCACGAAATACAACGGTCAAAAGTTGACCAATTTACAAGAGGTACTTTTAACTACGTTTTTTCACCTTCACTGCAAATTCGCATGGAATATTGTACTTATTTGTGATAAAGTGAGGATTCAGAAGATTTTTTTACTTTTTTATGTAATTTTTTTATTGAGTTATTCAGCCGTGCAGAAATTTCAATCTGGCCCTAATCGGGGCCAGATCGCGGATGAAATACACGCCCAGACCGGGGCCAGGTCGGGACTCCCGATCGGTACCCGATCAGTCTTATTATATTCCATTTTATGGATTTTGCGAATAACAGGAGATTTATAAATTACAAAATATTATTTATTTGAAGCAAAAATAACATACGTTTAATTTAAGTACTGAAGAGGACTATGGGGATCCAACATTCATACTGGAGAGCCGATTTATAGGGATCCATCTTTCTCATGAACGTTATTTCCAATGCACAGAAGTGAGACCAACGATTCAAAATATTAATTAATATATTGAACGGTGAGAGACATGCAAAACTTCACACAAGCATATGTAAATACACATATACAACAAGAGAAAGGTGAAAAATTAAAAATTAGTCAAATTAGGCGCCGAGCGCTTACAAGAAAGGGTTACGTAGCCTATCAAAACGTTAATTTAGGACTTGATAGAATCTCAACAATTTTTTTAAATTCTGACAATTGTACGATGGATTGACGGTCAGACGGATAAACGGACACACGACCGAAACCATAAGGGTTTCAGCCCGGGGCTACGAAACCCTAACAATGTGATTATCACAGTCATCTGCCTTGTACACGGGATGGTCATAGAAGGCCATTTTAGTTGCTGTAATTTTTCACGCCCAGAAAACTCCGGACGATGCGGCGCGAGTTCAGCAATACATCAGTGATGTGTTCGATGTTCTCATTGGGATCTCCACAAAGGCGGCATCTGTTAAACACTTCCGCCATACTGAGGATGTGTTTTTGCTAATTCCTCGTCTTTATTACCTTATCCTGAATGGCAGTGACAACTTCCTCCATCTCCGTAAGGGGCTCTCCCTGCCATAACCAGAAGTTTGAAGCATCACTATTCACTCTAGGAAGTGTAGCGGACCTTTCTTGGTCGTTACGTACTTTTTATATTTGTTTACTTCGAATACATTAGATTTTAATTTATTTGGGGTTCTAAAATTTAATTGAGTTTGAAAAGGTTATCCTAATGATTTTCAATCAGATTCACAAACAAAAAACAAAGAAGGCATGAGTCCTTTTATATAATAATTAAGATTTATTATTCAATCAAGATAAATATGTCATAGCAAATGATAACGAGTCCTAATTGAGACGATTGTACGGATAATTAAGTTTAGTCAATTCGCAAATTAAATCACGTATTCAATAAACGGCATTTCTTCACCCAGACATAAAAACAAATAAATACGAAAATCCTTTATAATAAAAATGACGAGACAATGTGTGCAAATTAAAATTGAATTTCCATCCCGTTTTAGTGACGACTTACAAAGTTAAAATCGACACTCCAGATAAAAAAGTTAAAAGTGTCCAACCATTTGAAATTATAAGATTTCAAAATAGTCAAAATATATATGTTTACGGGTTACTTATCGATTGGCTGGTGAAGCGGTTTGACGATTGCGTTCCCGCCTGGATTAGCGTCAGTGGAGGCGCAAAGTTCTCGCTGATGCTGCTGATTTTGGAATTAGCCTTCAGGTACAAAATTAGATATCGGAATTTGGACAATCATATGCACTCCCAGATTCATGTGTGTAGTCAGTTTAAATGAGTGGAGTCGATCGTCGCCAAGTCACCTCACCAGATACATTTCGTGGCCGGATAAGTTTATAAAAATGAACCCTTTCACAGTTTAAAATGGTATGAAAAGCACCACGCTGAAACAATTTGTTACAAAAAACGTATTGAACCTCTTTTTCACTATAATAAAAAAAGCACACATGTGATAGACTTAATATTATAAAATAATACCTGATAGACGCAAAGTTCACAGCACGATCTAACGTGGTGCTGGCCAAGACTCGGTGGTATTCGAAATTAAAGTAATTGAATAATTAACTCGCTGTGTGCAATAGACCCTGCTTATTATCAATACAGATCATCACGCGATGACTTATTACCCAATACCTGAATTTCATTTCGTACCGCTCTTTTCACAATTTTAGCGTGATATAATTTACGCCAATCATCCGTAGACCTCAGATACAACCCTCGCATTTCCTGGCGGGAATACATTTTATTTCTCCCGCACTTTTCATAATTTTAGCGGAATATAATTTACGCCAATCATTCGTAGTCCTGAGGTACAACCCTCGCATTTTTTGGCGGGACTAATAGTATATTATGCTACATGGGAGGAACGCGCCTCATTTTCACCGAGTGTGAAGAGCTTCGCTCGGGCAGCAAATTACACGAGGTGAAAATGCGCGTCCTCCCGAGAAGCATACGATACTTTTTTCCCGACTTAACTACAATAGCCGCGTATATCTAGCCCGATTTACTGGGATAACCTCACCTATTCCTAACCAATCGGCGTAAGCTGAGTTCCGCTTTATTACGAATTTTGCAATTTAACTTTTTCTCTAATTTTGTCGCTTTATGGTCACACGGGGTCTGCTGGACCCCTAAAAAAAAACTTCCGCACTATTCCATGCCTACAGGCAGACACGTGCCACACCGACCTTCAAAACCCCTCGAAACTTGTTGTAGTACCTTCAAGCAACAACAAACAGCACTAAAGGTTTAATTTCGAAATGCCAGTTTGATGGGACTCAGCCGCAAAGTTTGCGTGGGGTCCTTTGGACCCCTAATGACCACAACGGGTTAAGGTGGTATACAGGTCAACTCTACAAATGTAGTCGTAAAGTGAAATATTATTCCTGCTTTGAAAATATTCATGCAATTGCATAACCTGAGAGTCACATAGTCGACGAACATTCATGACCCCTCTGCCTCCAAGTTTGCGTGGCAAAATTATTCTCTCTACAGCTGTCCGTCAGACTCAACCACTTCCGCCTCAATTTTGAACTCATCGGACGTGTTGTTATGTGTCCAAGTTAGTGGGTTCAATGATAAATAAAACCATTTTGCGCTGAATGAATCACCTTGGAAGATTCCTTATTTAATGGGCAAGAACTGCGTATTCCTCATTACCCCACGTTTTAAACATTTAATCCTCGAGCACCATGTGTGCATAGCGTGATTCAGAAATTAGATTATGCGAGGACAGATGTTATATGTCTTAAGGACCTCAAATAAATAATCGTGGGGTATTAAGGGAAACGCTTGTTCCTTTTTGGGAATCATATACGTTACGGCCCCTCATAAAAGAGGGCAAATGGTCCGGTTACTTCAAGATGTATCAAAGGGCATCAGGAAGAGCGGAGTGTAGAGCCTCCAGGTATTTTTCCTAGAAGCTGTGCATCCCAGCTACGCTAGGTACTCTTCAGTTCTTAGCCCTCTTCAGTATTCGAGATACGCCGGAGGCTGAGATAGATCGAATTTCCATCCCTGGCAACTGTCCTTCTCTAGACGGAGCCACATCACGTCGTCTCCAATTGACTTGACCTATGAGTACCCCAGATGCTCGGCCAATATATGGCCATTTTCTCGGCCCTAGGTGGCTCACAATAATTTTTTGCTTGTTTTCACTATCTGCAAGTCCGCAATAGAAACGTTTTTCGTCTTCCAAGAAAGTCCTATTGTCATCACACTGGCCTTCCAAGAATCTGGCTGGCTGAAAATGAAGCACAGATGGGAAGCGCAACTATGTGTTCTCTTTTTCAGGGTCCTCTCGCAGGGCGTTCCGGAATATTTATTCGACACATTGTCATTTGTAGAAGATAAGCGAGCTAGAAAATCTCTTGCAATGAGATCCGATGGCAAGCTATATGTCCCACGAGCAAACACATTGAAAGGGAAATCCACTTTCTCCTATGCTGCTCCGCACCTCTTAAACTGCTTAAAAAACCAGCTGGCTTTTTACTCCACTTCCACCGTAAGGGAGGAAACGACTGAACGCCTTCGCATGGCAACTTGAGTTGTCTCTTCATAGATATAATTTGATTCTCGTCTTTCTTTACTTTCAAGTTCCGTATTATAAGTTCTACAGTATTTCACATTATGGTACCACAATTTGTTTCTCCCTATTACTGCGATAATCTAATAAACTATTTATTCAAACCCTAGTTTTTAAGTCTCGTTTACTTATAGTTTACTTATAGTTTAAATTATATTATAGCTTATAGCTTAAATTATATTAAGTGGGTTAGGTTTGAAAGCAGCTTTAAGCTGTATCTCTGGCTGCCATGTACATATCCTTCTTTTTTATACGAACTCAATAAAGATTTATTATTATTATATTATTATTATTTCTTTTCGCAGACGTTCTCCTAAATCGTCGCAGTCGCGCTGACAGGACCATGGTTCTCTGTTTAGCACGGCCAATCACTTTGTCCAGGTTCGTGGATGTTTTTAAACTGATGTTATGTGACAAAAGGATCTCCTCCACATGGCGAGTCAGTCTCTAAAACGAATCGCCCTTTCGATATTGGTTAAACAGTCCCAATTTTGCTCTTATTTTACTAATCTCGCCTTGCAGTCGAAATTTTCATGGAGGGTCTGATATATTTCTTGTGGCGTAGTTTTCAGCAGCTCGAACTCTGAGTTTTATGCTCCTCATCCTGAAACAGGATGATTATGCTCACCATCCTGAAACAAGTTTTGATTTAATCTCTGATTTACTTATCATTTGTCTGTTGGAAAGCTGAAAGGTTCATCCACACATAGTGAGGTGCATAGCGAGACTCCTGCTGCTTTGGAAAACTAGATTTACTATCTCATAAGAAAAACATCGTGTTATAACTAACAGCGTCACCTTTCAGAGATGCTTCTTCCAGGGTACTACGCTTTTCCCAAGGTTACTTCTGCAGCACACCTGGATATCCAAAGCATTATGTCACTCATGCCGCACTCGTACGGCATTGGCCCTGATACCTCTCAGTCAAACTCTACTAGAGAAATAGTTCATTCTCAAAAATGATAGGTACCAAATATACTGGAACTTTATATTCTCGACAATTGTTTCTGTCACGCACTCGGGACCTGACATAGTTCTTTTTGGCTTCATAAAATGGAGCATGTTCGTTATTGAATTTTCGGAACCGGCCGACAAGAACGTTATGAAATTCCGAGGCACTTGCGGAGAAAATACAGAAGGCCGTCGCTCTTGGAATGGTACTTGCTCCCGGCGAGATCGCCTGCTTATACTTATTACAAAATTTGAATATATATTTCATTTTAAAAAAATTACTTCTTTTAGTTTTTGTCTTCTTAAAGACGAGTGAGGTATCGCTTTGCAGGATGTTTTGATAATTCTATCATTAGCAAAAAAAGTAAAAGCCCTGCAACATTGCTGCCATCAAAATTTGTGAACATATCATTTTTTTTTGTAGTTGCATTAAGTACTGTGGTTCCATTATAATTACTTATTTTTGTTTGAGAAAAAATGGAAATATGATAATAAAAATAATAACACAGCCGACCGCAAATAAGCTTAACAGATTAAAAACACGGACACACATCTAAAAATTTCATGAGAGAATGATACCCATTATGTACATGTAAGGTCAAATATAAATAGTTTTTTTTTGTTATAAGAAGAACAATCATTTTCAAAATTTTTGAAACAATGATACAAATTAAAGTGTCTATATTTCTATATAATCGTAAAAAAACGATCCCTCACATGTATTTAAGGTGACAGAAAGCAAAAGTAGTAATTTTTTGAAAAAATGTTTATATTTCGGTAACGATGCAAAATATCGGAATGTTATGAGAATTTTTATGGAGCATTTAAAAAGAAACTAGTTTGCTGTCAACTTTTTTGTATCATAGCAGAGACTATGATTTTTTTGAGGTCTGTTCAGTGAAACGTTTCGCCAGCCAGTACGTAATCCAAAATGAAAAAGCTTGTAGGTCACTTTAATCTTCTGAATTTATATCAATTTGTAACCTCAAAATAATAAAATTTTTTAAATTTTTGACCGACCTATAGCCGGTGCAGGCCAGTGAAACGCTTTTATAGCTCGAAATAATCCAAATTAAAGAAATTAATCTAGGTCTGTCTGGTGAAATGGATGTTGAAACTCTGCGCTTGAACAAAATTATAGTTGAATATCTAGGGTCAGAAATAAAAGCAAATAGTTTCCATGTATTTATTTGATTGAGTGTTATATTTTCATAATTTGAAAATACAATTTCGTGTGTGAAGTTGAATTATAATGTCAAAAGCACGAAATGGATCATTAGATATTACCATTGCATTAAGAAATATAATCACATCCATTTTTTTATGTAATTTTAATTGATTGTAACTTTTATATCCTCCTTCGAAACACAAGAAAAATTATATAATTGTCTCAGGCGATTCTGGACTGTTTAGGCTGAAAATTTGGTTCTGTTGACCGTGACCGTTTCCCAGCTTGGCTTGTTGACTGTGACCGTTGGTTAGGTGGTGTTAGTGACCGTGGCTGATGCCCAGGTATTGTTGTTGACGGTGACGGTATCCGAAGTAGTCCTGGAGACCATCCTTTTATACCATACTTTGGAAAATCATTCTGAGTAATTGGAATGTGAGTTGTACCGCCCTCTATTATAAACGGATGGCCATGAATATCGCAGATTGCATAATAAGGCCCGCTTCTTGCGCCCCATCCAACGGTCAGATCATCCTTAAAAAATAAATTTGTCCAATCGTAGATTTGAACTAATTTGGTTTCTGATTCTTTGTAGAAAAAACCTTGCGGTATACTTGGGCGTGTACGAATTGAGTCCGTGGCAATGAAACCACAGTTTGCGTAAACTAAAACATCAGAAAAAAGTTCTTTAAGTTAATAAATCTTGTAGTTATTTAATATGGGACACTGAGGGTGAGTGTAATAAAACGTTCAATTTTGCCAAAATTGTAATTGAATTTTCTACTTAGAACGCCTCCTTCTTCAAGTAGCAAAAATCAGCCATGAATTTTTTTATTTGCTAGTGAGTTGACATCAAGTTTCATATATCAAGATTTTACAAGATTTTATCTTCGTACTTGGTAATGTAGTATCTTCAATGATTCCCAAAATATATGATTTCTTCAAACTGTTTACCAATGAAAGAGAAACTAATAAAAATCAATTAAAATTCATAATAATGTTATTTATCAATTATTATTATGCCCTTAAATTGTTATCCCTTACCTAACCTTGAACTACCGATAGATTTTCGTACGGAGAT